>JARWLC010000009.1:65386907-65656907 GCA_033318265.1 Phyllotis vaccarum
TTTTAGTTTTTATAATTTGAATGGGGAGGTGCTATTCGGTCATAGCTTCTCAGTAGCATGTGTGTACAAAGCATATAAATGTGGTCCTTTCATAACTATGACTCTCCATTGTGCTATTTGGAACATGCTCTGGGGTTGACCCTTACTTTGGCAATTGGGTTTCTCTTTGAGTTGTCTTCACCTTCCCGACAAGCTGCAGCGAATTTGATCCATTCACGTTTCTGCCTTCTGATGGAGTGCCACTTGATGGTACCATTCTTGGCGTTATGATCTCTAACCTTGAATAGGTGGAGTAAAATATAGCGTCTGTTAACTATTGCTCATTATTGGTATTCCACTGGAGATTTGGAAAGAAAAGTAATTATGTTAGGAAGAGAAAGTGGTTAAATGGAAAATTAAGAACTCTGACAATTTTAACATTTACAGTCTTTACATTGCAGTAAGTTCGTATTTAAAAGAGTGAGAATTTTCTTGAGTACTTGCTGTCATTGCTAATCTAGCTCTCCCTTGGATGTGCTCCCTCTCTCGCCCTCTTTTCTCTTTCTCTTTCTTGTTTTGTTTGTTTATTATGTCTATTTGAGACAGGGTTCCTTTATGTAGCTCAGGCTGGCTTCCAATTCACAATTCTTATGCTTCAGCCTTGGGGCATGCACTACTATGCATGGCCCTTTAATTATCCGTTTGGAAAAAAAAAAAATGGATTTGCTTTTTCTTACCTGGATTTGAAATTCACTGTTAACTTCAAGTACCACCTGTAAAAAAGTTACAATAGTTCATTTTTAGTGAGTGTTTTCAATTCTATGTTAACCAATAATTAAAAACACATAAAAATGTAAAACCAAACAATGCAGTACAGTCTAAGTTAATGACAAAAGATATTCCTTATCTTTTTTTTTTTTTGCATGTGTTGTTGAATAGACCTTCCTTTAAGTTACATTTCAGGTTTGAGTGTTTCATAGAACTTGTTGAAAAGCATCAGAATAAATTAAACTACATTTAATCTAAAAACTGCAGTCATTTCTTAAAACACCAATAATCACATGTCTAAGTAATGTGTATATGTTAGTTTAAAGCCATGGCAAATGTATATTTAAAAGCTAAGAAGATTTTTTTCACATTCTTTGTTTTAGATTGTATTGAGGATCAGTTAACACCAGCATACAACTTTAAGTTTTGTAAATAACTTTCAAATAATAGATATGGAAGTTATAATTGAGGTTTTTCCATAACAGCAAAGCCTGAAACATATGCTCATAATCAGACATTAGCATTGATTTAAAGCTATGGTGTGCATTTAAAATATGAATGTTAATAATTTTAAGCATAGTAATTGGTCACACTTGATTTCAGTTTTATCCTCATGGAAAATATATTTTTTTAAGTTTCCAAGATGTTTTAAAAAAATATCACAACAGAAAAGTTACAGAAACAAACATGTAGTTATGGTCAAAATAATTAGAATGAAGAGAATTATTTCCTGTGATGCTATGTCAGTCATTGCAGTTATTACTATTGCCATTAAATGGATGGTAAGTAAGTATAAGATGATGTGGCCAGAGAAATTTGTTCATTTATTCTCAGTACAACCCCAGCAATGGGTATTATTACTATTTGCAGAAGAGGAAATTGAGGCCTGGCAATCCCATACAGTTCAGTCTAAATATATGTTTGTTTTTTTACAATTAAATATAAGATGGCCTGTTTTCTCAAATAAATTATCAAGTAACACATTAGTAAGAATTGATGTTACATCTTTGAGAGCTAAAAGTCACTATTTTGACTTACATTATTTTATTAGTTTTCTTTTTGATGTGTATGTGTGTGTCTATCTGTGTGTATGTGTACGTCTCTGTGTGTGTGTCTGTGTGTATGTGTATGTTTGTATGTGTGTATCTATCTGTGTGTATGTGTATGTCTTTATGCATGTGTGTATGTGTATGCCTGTATGTGTGTGTGTGTGCACGAACACATGCGAGTGTGTTGCATATGAGCACATGTGTGTTCAGGTGAATGCCTGTGCACCTGTGCAGAGATAGAGAATGACACTGAGGGTTCTGACCTAACACTCTCAGCTTTATCCCCTTGATTCCATGTCTCTCAATGAACCTGGAGATTGACTGAGGCTCACCCAGCACCAGCAATTCTTCTGTAGCCATTCCCACAGCAGTAGGGTCACAGGCATGTGTGGCCAGGCCAACCTTTTTATGTAGATGTTGGGGACTCAAACTTAGACCCCATGGATGAGTAGCAGCACTATTCTCACCCGCTGGGCCATCTCCCCAGCCTCACTGGCACTGGTTACACAGAAGCAGCAGCAGCAGTGATACAAGGCCAACAAAAGAATCCACATGGCTTAATGATTAGGGTGTACAACTGCAATGTTGTCTGTATAGTCAAGCCTGACGACAGAACTCACTTACTCCAGTGAGTTCTTGCAGCTTGTAGGATTTGGAGCTCTCTTCTCTGACTTGTGGGTGAGACAGATCTGCAGGGCTGCCTTATCTGTCTGTTTGGATGTCATTTCTTCATAGCTACAGCTCTTGTTTACTCATCTGTTATCTGTTATTTCATTTCCCTTCTGGACTGAAGCACCAATGTCTACTGCTTTGGGTAACTGGCCAGATGACTAAGAACTCTTCCCAACTTTATGAAGCCAGGTCATCCTCTTTCCCATGAGAAGTAACTTGGGCAAAAGACCAAGTCGGTTTCACCACAGTGTCAGACTCACAGTTGAATGGGTAATTAAAAAACCGCCTAGTCTGCTTTTTAAAATGTGGTGGGTTGATTTTTTTTTTTTTTTAAATCAGAGCGTAGAATAAATTCAGATTCAAAGTATTGGGTTTTTAAAGACAAAACAATGACATGGAGATATTATTGGGTAGCCAGAAAATTATATATATATATACACACACACAAATACCTTTCCATTTCTCACATCAAATCCTTGTGTGCCACAAAAGGATACTGAAGTATTTTGGTCATGGGAAAGGCATGCTCAAATTATAGGTTTAAAAGATTACATGGACAGTAGTCGGTAGGAGCAATGGGAAGACTTAGAAATTACAGGTTGAAGGCTGTTGGGTCTTATGCACCCATCAGAAGAGTGAGGAAGCACTAAGGCAGTGGGAGCCACAGGGAAAGACCAGAGGGAGATTCTGGACTGACAGGATCTACAAGGTTAGAGAACAGTTGGGATGGGCAAGAAAGAGCAGGAGGGATCCCTGCAGCTAGCCGTCCTAAAGAAGGAAGGACAGTGTTTGTGGTGCTGGAAGAATCCACTGAGTAAAAACCCAGCTTGGGCATGTTATGTCGAGGTGCATCCACTCAGGGAGAGTTGTTGAAATCATGGGAGAGTTAGATACTTGTGAAGTGGAGATGCAGTAAAGGAACAGCCTGAGGGTGAGGACGGCCCAGGGGCTCCTGAATTTGTTTAACTGGGAATAAGCGGAAAGTGGGGTGTGGGGACAGGGCAGTGGTGATAGTTGGGAGGGAATAAAAAGGAGGGAAAGAGAGATACAGAAAGAAAAGGAGAGGTAGCAAGAGAGGGAAGAAAAAGGGAGGGAGATGGAAGGAAGGAAAGTGTGCCACAGGGGTCAGGGAAAACAAGATGATTCACGGATGTCAAAGAAGGAAGATTGAAAAACTGATGGGCCATTAATGTCAGATGATCTAAAAAGATGAACTGTTTGAAATTTGAGGAAATATTAGAGTTGTAATTCTGTTAGAGAATGATTTCAGCTAGACAGGACAAAGATGGCCCTACCTGAAGAGAACAAGAGGTGGAGGGGAAGGAAGACAAAGTTGCTTTCCCAGGAATTTTGAAGATAAAAGAGAAAGACAAAAGGAGCCTTAGATGTGGGAATCAGTGAAATTTTTCTTCCGGGGGAGGGGGGGGGATGCTTTGTTTGAAGGTTGAGAAGGGATCTTGATGGGTAAAAAGATATTTAAAAGACTGAGTGTGTGTGTGTGTGTGTGTGTGTGTGTGTGTGTGTGTGTGTGTGTGTGTGTGTGTTTGTGTGTGTATGTGTGTGTGTGTGTGTGTGTGTGTGTGTGAGAGAGAGAGAGAGAGAGAGAGAGAGAGAGAGAGAGAGAGAGAGAGAGAGAGAGAGAGAGAGAAGACTGGCTGGAAAAAGAGCAAAGAGAAGGGAAGGTGAGGATTGAGATCCATTGATTGGCAAAGCAAAGCCAGAGAGATATGTTCTAAATGACCTACCCTCTTCCCTCACATAGGCATGGTTATTTTCTGATGATGATGGAGTAACTTGGGCTCAAAAACAATTCTGGATTTTGTGCAATGTTACCATCTGGAAACTCAATCTGTCTGATGCAAAAAAACTACAGTTCTGATGCAAACATTGAAAACTAAATTCTCTTGGACCCCAAAAGTTCAGTAACAACATTAAATAACTCATCTCAATGAGCTCTTTCCTTCATATCTGCTTCCATAGTCAATCAAAAATATATTTATTCAGAAGCCACAGGATGCAACTTTATGACACTTTTAATAATTATCCATTTAAAGTGAATTTCAACAGGTCCTATTAAAAATTTTTTTTGTGTATACTAAAATTTGATTTGAAAGGTATTTTTATTTTCTGGGGAAAATCTCTTTATTTATTATAAATATTATAATAAATTATTTTTATTTAATAATGGTGAGATGGTGACAATTTGTTGAATAAAATGTCTTTGCTAACTAGTAGGTCCATCACAAGGATAAGCTAGAAAGAGTAGTAGAATAGAATTTATTTCTTTACAAAAAAACAAACAAAAACAAAAAAAATCCAATCAAACAAAATAAAACAACAAAAATCCCCTCTTGTCTTTCTTTGGCAAATGAGATGATGTTGGGTTTGACCATACCTCAGTGGGTGAATTTTCCATATCTACTCATGATTCGTTCATAATTTCTTTGACACATGTGAACTATAAAGTCCTATGACAGTATGATGGCATTAAAACAGAGGTGCTCAATGGTGGTTGGTGACCTTTTGGAACTGAGTGACACTTTTACAAGGGTCACACATCAGATATTTATATTACAATTTATAACAGTAGCGAAATTACAGTTATGAAGTAGTAATGAAAAAAATTTATGGTGGGGGAGGTCACCACAACATGAGGAACTGTATTAAAGGATTGCAGCATTAGGACGATTGAGCCCCTGAAAGTTCTAGTAAGCTTAGATTGAAATGTCAAGCAGTGCAACACTAAAACCACAAACATTAGGAAAAGGCAACATGATTATTTCCACACTGATTACCTTGAGAGTGTATTTTTGGAGTGTGTGTACAAAAGAAATTTGAGTTATTCCCAATTTCCCTTTTGGTATTTCTTTTCTGAGCAGTAAGACACTGTGTACTTAGTACTGTCTTGTACTAAGCCTCCTGATGGAAAGAGCTGTGAATGATAAAGGTTAATGAGAATGGGGCTTGCCGTCAAATGGCTTAGAGTCAAAGGGTTTCATAAGCAGCAATCAGCTGTTAATTTGTCTAATTCTAGTGAGACAAGTATAAAAGACTGTACTCCACGCTCACAGAACAATTAAGAACATGGATCACCAGCCATTGGCATGAGAAAGACTGGAGCTGTCTAGGTCCATTACAAGAGTTTGCATGCCAAGCATAACTAGTATGGGTGGCATGACCCAGCAACCTGGAGGGTGTTAACCCAGCTGAAGGAGAAGAAATCTAACCACAATGCCCAGCAGATCAAGCTTCCTGCCTTTACATTAAGCAATGTCTCTTATGACACTGGGATGTTCGACAACAGAGTCCTTGTTGAAGGCAGAGTAGAGAAGTACCAGAAAGTAAGTGATGTGCATAGAGATCCAAGCATCCTTTGTCTTCATGGACCAGCTTCTGTCGGTCACTCCATCCTCATCCATCCCTACATCATTCATGCTTTGTCTTTGCTTGTCACTGATGCCTTCTTTTACACTGTGACAGCCCTAATTGAGTGGGGATGGATTTGGCTTCCTGTTGTGTAAAGTGGAAGGAAGATTTTGCTCCTAAATTTTCAGTGAATAAAGCTTTTGCAAATACCACATCTGTGGAGCTCATCCTGCTTAAGCACAGTTTGCATTTCACTAACAAGACGACTAGAAACACTAATTTCATTCCTTACAAAACATTGGGCTGAAATGCACAGCAATTTAATGTTTGTATAGAAGAGCATCAGAGTCCCTCCTGGACTGTTTTCTGTTTGGTTCATATCAGCTGTTTAGTACTTTGCTTGGTGTCAGTGAACTTTAGTACTTTCTTTTATGATGTCAGTGAATTTAAGTAAGGGAACTTACAATATCAGGGTCAAATAAGTTATCCAATTATGTCATTAATGAGTACCATTTTAACCCCTGCTTGTATTATTAAAAAGTATAACAAAGCTCAAATTGTAGGGTTAGCTTATTGGGTGTTAGTTAATTGAATGAAATAGCAATCTCGTAAAATTCTCATAAAAAGAATAGATTAGAGCCTGGTCTAGTAGTGCATGCCTATAACCCAAGCATTTAGGAGGTTGAGACAGAGGACATGGAACTTAAGACCAGCCTGGGCTACATAGTGAGTGCAGGTTAGCCTGGGCTGCAGAGTAAGACCCTGAATCAAAAATCTAAATCGAGCAAAATCCAAAACTATGATTAGCTTCATTTTTGTTATCAGATAAAAGAAGTTTTTTTTTTTTTTTTTTCTGTTCTTTGAGCTTAATCTTCAGAGGTCACCTCTATAGAAAACAATCTCTTCAGATTTGTGTTCACGTTTAGCAGAGTAATCAGACAGGGCAAATTTGCAGGTAATTTTTCCAGAATCATTAGAGTTCTCGGGTCTCTGTTCTCCTCACAGGGCCTTTTATAATTGTCATAACCATCTGCACAGATTTTTTTCTGTTTGATGCACAGGTATAAACAGTGTTCTCTGGCAGGAAAAATTGTAACCACTCCCTCCATACAGATAGATAATAGATACGTAGGTAGGGTAGGTAGGTAGGTAGGTAGGTAGGTAGGTAGGAAGGATAAGAAAGCAGAGTAGGAGGAAGAGGAGGAGGAAGAAGAGGAAGGCTAGAGAGTCACCTATGCCTTCAGCCTGGAGTGCTGTGTAGCAGGTGTGAACCACCATCTATTCAGGGGATGTCTGGATTGGTAGAAAGTTTACACAGCAGCCTGGGCCCCTTTAGTTTCGGCTTCTCTGCGTTAGTCTCTCTGGTTTAACTTACTAATTTGGGCAAGGCTTAAAGGATCCACTTCCATGTGTGCTGAGCAAGTCATGCAATATATCACCAACACAGTTGCTATGCTCTGTGAATATGAAAACACTACCAATTTAAATGTCTTAAATATATTTGCATTTTTTCTAAATGTATTCATAACATGGATTCTCACTTATTGACTTTGAGCAGCGCAGAATATAAAGACTTTATTTTTTTTCTCCTTTTTCTTTGGTAGAGATGAACACACTTGGTGGGGATTGGAACAGAAGACTGTCCTTGAAAAATTATCTACTAAAATTAGATGTGCCAATAGGACCTTCAAAACCTTTAAAAGTGAAACATTTTACAACAAAACAAAACATTATATTAGCCTAAAGATAAAGTGTTTTAATTCATTATAGTAAATGCTTCTAAAGATGAGCTGTCAAGATGAAGGGCATGTATTGCTTGATCTTCCAGAGGACCTGAGTTCAGTTCCTAGCACCCACTTTCATTGATTCACCATTGCTTACGACTCCAGCTCTACGGACCCCACACACTTGTTGCGTACATTTATACAAACTCACACATACATACACATAAGCAAAACAAAAATAAATATTGTAAGGCACCTGAGAAATTTGTGCTAGATGCCACAGTAAATATGGTCACAGTCCTCCCCTCTTTCTCAAACCAAATCATAGGTGTGTGTGTATGTGTGTATATACACACTGTCCAAGCTTAGAGATAAAGTACAAATCCCCAGAAATTTATGTCTCCAGGCAGACAGACCCATGAGAACTTTGATAAAATGCTATATTTTATCGAAGAATGACTAATCAAGAAATAGTCGTTTAGAGGAATTTCAATTAATTAGAAATAATCACATATATCAAGAAATTAAGAATTACTTATAAATTCAATGGAATTAGTATGTAGGTGTTGGAACCAAATTAGTGAGTGGGATGCTATAATAAGCCTTAGGAGCCAAATTTATATAAAATTAAAAATTAAAGTATTTGATTGTTTAGCAATAAACAGACATTCCTGTGGTCAAATGACATGCTATATAATATTCATTGATCTTTGCAATAGCCCAGGTTGTGACCTCAACTGAACCTCAACAAGCACATATAGTAAAAGTCACATTTGAGGAGTGGCTTAGAATTAAAGCTACCGAGAGTCATTTATAACTCAGTGTCACTGCTTACAAACCCCCCCCCCCCCCCGTCTTTTATCATTCACTTCTGGGAATTGAACTTAGGACTTCATGAATGCTGGCAAGTACCCTACCATTGAGCAACATCCCCTGTCCTGTGACCCCCTCCTAATAAATATACTGATTTCAAATTAGCTAGCATAGAGTAAACCCATGCTCTGATTTGTTGCAATACAAATCCAACTTGCAAAAATTAAGCAAGTAAAAACCAATAAGAACCATATGTTGCCAAAGCAGGAGGGGTTTACCTGGCCTGGCCTTTAAAGACCACAATTATCCTACTTTGAACTTTGAGCGAAACTATGACTTTAAAATTTATTTTTAAACATGAAATTGGTATATTGGTGTGGCACATTTACCAACTCTAAAAGAGGGGTACCAATAAACCATAGCACTGCCTGGTCTGACCATCAGACATACGACTTCTGTGCCATATCCTTACTGAAGGACAGGACAGCAATAATTACATTTACCCCTTAATTATGCTCATTCCCTCACCTGCTATATTAGCTATAAATCTCTTATACTTGCAGTTTTTGAAATTAGCAATGGCACTTTAATTCAAGTTGTAAATAAGATAGGGATTTTGGTGTTGGTTGGATGGAATCTGACAACATCTGGAAGGGAAGCGAGTACTAGGACCATGGGGCTCATCACAAACAGCTGCAATCCTAATGCATATTACTCCTTTCGTGACTTTAAAACCTACCATCAATCTGTCAATCAAAATACCCAGAGAAGGGGAAAGTGTTTAGATTGGAAACCCAGATACACCTGGAACATTTAGTTCAAAAGCCCCATTTCTGTCAATGAGAATTTGAATAAGCAATTACAGCAACTTTAGGACTTTCTTAAGTTCAATATTTTCCCATAGGGACCATCTGGGATGTCAGAGATATGATGTGATGAGTGGACTCTGTGGCATTAACATGATCTAGAGCCTTCAGTTAAAGAGAGAAATACCGCTTAAAATCCCAGTTCATAAAAAACACCTTGTCATTAACATAAACTTTTAATAGTTTGGCATGGAAGTGCCTGAAATAACATTTCTCTAAAAGCCCTTGCCGGCTTATGCTGAGGATGAAGGATGGCTTTTAGCAAAATCCACTTACCAGCAAAATGAGCAGCACCGCAGCTATTCTGAAGGGGTGCCAGTCCATGGCTGCCGCTGGCTCCTGTTACATCCACGACCAAGGGAGTTTGTCTGCTCTTCTCTGTTCTTTTTCTTTCTCCCACTCAGCTTGTGTCTGATTAAAATAATTTCCCAGTAGATGTTCTTACATGCAGGCTTCGAGGTGTTTCTGCCTTCCACTGGGAGAAGGAGGGAGGCCACGTATAACCAGTCTCGTTCCCCACCCTAAAAACTTGGGCTGGTCTCAGTGAAATGCTTGACAAGATCATCATTGCTCCCAGGTAAAAACTCGGGGACACACCCTTCTGCCAGCTGAGAAGCTGCTCTCTGTGAGGGCAGGTTGTGCCTTTCCTCTGCTGGAGGCTTTTGAGGGCAGATTGTAAAAATGGCCAAAGCATGGGGCTCCTCTTGATGCTGAGGACTTCTCGGCTGTTTAGAAGTTTGTCAGTTCCTCAGCAGACTAACAAGGCAAGTCTCTTTGGAGTGTCCTTGTCGTTCATAGGTTTGCACAGCGTATCTTCAGAGCCAGACCCTCAGGTCACAGTAGAAAATTATGAGCTTTTCATGTTAGTAGATGTTAGCTATTTCCTAAGTTGTTAAGAGAAAAAATAGCTAATGATTGGTGAGGATTTTTTTTTTTTTTTTTTTGAAATCATTTCCTAAGAGACAAGACCTTACCCTTACAATCATTTGGTTCTCTGTGTAATCCCTGTCAGTGACCTGAGTCCACGGAGGCCTCCATTTTCTTTCTATGGATACTTTTTTCTCCCTCTTTAATTTTCTCCTCTTTAAAAAACAAACAAACAAACAAACAAACAAACAAACCCCCCCAAAAAGAGAACTGTTCTTTTAAACACACTGTAGCATAAACTTGAAAATTTTGCCAAGATGGATTTAATGGAAACAGTCACAG
This sequence comes from Phyllotis vaccarum, assembly GCA_033318265.1. Taxonomy (NCBI): domain Eukaryota; kingdom Metazoa; phylum Chordata; class Mammalia; order Rodentia; family Cricetidae; genus Phyllotis; species Phyllotis vaccarum. The sequence goes on from JARWLC010000009.1 coordinate 65,397,354, forward strand.
CTCCACTTAAAATACTGCTAAAGCCCAGTGTTGAAATACTAGTGAGAAAACAGAAGATTCACGTCAGGTGAGGTGGGTTAAAAGTCAGTGACGGTTCCGTAGCACAGGGCCAAGACTCTGCACAGTGAGCCAATTAGAACACAGGGAAAAGCTGCCCACACATGCAGACTTGCAAGAGCCTGAGGTTAGCAGGAATGTTGACCCATACAAGGCAACATTCAAAAACTCTCCTAGGATATCTTTTCTTAAGTACTGTCTTGGTAACCCTGTTGGAGCTGTATATCGTTGGGATTTGTTACAGCACTCTGAAGCAAGACCCATGTGATAATATGTAGATTATTGTCAGAGAATGCTAAACATGTCCCAGAAAAGAGAAAGCTCTCTGGGGGCCAGTCTACAGAATGTTGTCATTTGCTCTTGATATGTGGCAACAGTTACTTGACATTTGAAATGTCACATGACATACTGTAGCATTTAGAGGGCTGGATAAAGGGATCCTGTGTTTGAAGTAAATAAAAATGCTTGTGGTAGGGATTGGTTGGCATGAATAAATAAAATAGGAGATGAGCAGACAAAATTCCTCATTAGTAAATGAGAATGTGAGTGTCTATCTATAACATTGCAAACTATGACTTAGTTTGAACAATGCATTAGTAGGTGAATCATGTCGTCACAAATGACAGAACACTCACTGGATACCAAAGGCAGGAGGGCTGGCTCTTGTAAGCTGTCAGTGACAAGGGAGTGTTCTATCCATCTGGAATTCTGGGCTTGATGCCAGAGAGTACATGGACCTTCTTCATTCATGAATTATCTTTCCCTGAGCCCATCCCTGGCTCCACCCTAACTCAAGGCCCTTCTCCAACAATCCCAACCAACTAGATGGTTTTGGGGATAGCAACTCATCCAGCAGCTTTCTGGGGAGGAACTAGGGTGGGCTCCAATCTTTTGGAGTAGAGGCATCTCAACAGGAGAGCCAAGTGGAGAGAGAGCTTACAAGGCATCGTTTCTCTTCCTTGACTTTTTCCTATTTTTTTCAGTGCTAAGTTTCGAGAATGCTGAAATAGTCTCTGCTCTGTCCAATGTGGAGGCCACTAAGTGGTAACTGCCTGATGAGCATTTGAAACAGGATCATTGCCAGTGAGGAAGTACATTTAGTTGCTTAGTACATAGTGCATATATGTATCTCCATGTAAGCTACTTTGCTGCCATTTCCTAATTAGCACTTTTTCTTAAAGGCAGAGCTCAAGCTGGCTTGAACTTAGTGCCTGCTCACCACAGCCTTTCAGAGCAGGGCTTGCAGCTGTGTGTCACCATGTATACTTATCCTTTAACTCCTTCTCCTTGGAAGAATTCCATGAGTGATGGGCCCATGCCCCTTTCTTGACTCTGCACTGCTCCTGTGTTCTGATGCTGAGGAGAGAAGATACCTCCCAACAGACTGTGTAGCTCTTCTTCCCTCTCCTTGTGTGCTTCCAGTTCTTTCTAGTGGCCTCCCTCCTCTCTTCAGCCCTTTCTTCATCAGTGGATCTGTCCATCTCCACACACTCCAAAACTCCCCTCAGTGTTGGCGACTGCGAGCATGGATTTCATTTCATAGACATTTTATGAAATTTGGTAGGGAGAGAGGGTATTTCTGAGTTGGAGTTTCCCAAGTGCGCTGACCAAGTTCAACAACAGGGAGATCCACATTCTGGTGAAGGCATTTCCCTTTTTCTTGCTAATATGCTGAAAACCCCACAATGTTATCATAAAGGTACAACATTTCTACATTTGCTTAGCACTTGGAAAAGCATAGCCCTTTCTTGGAACACACACACACACAAACACACACACACATGTTTAAAGATAATAGATTTTACTGAGCTTTAATTCTGTTGGCATAATTACCAGAATTCACTGCTTCCTTAACTTTGCTTTAATCTTGTTTTCAGAGTGCCCATAGCAGGTGTCACATTTCAGAGAACCTTTAAGAATATGCTATTTTGACATATGTGAGCCTCAAGCTTCAATTTGTGCCAAAATTACCCTATCCCGCATTACACATTATCTTATATAGGACAGATGAGGGTTAACTATGTGTGAACCCAGCCGTGGTGCAGGCCTGTAATTGTGAAAAGCAGGAGGAATGAGGAGGACCGGCGTTCTGTCATCCTCAGCAACATATAAATTTGAGGTCAGTTCTTAAACTTTGTTTTACATCTGTACTAACTTTTCAGTGATACAGTGTTTCATATTGCTCAAAATGAGATGATGCCTTAATGAATTAGTGTCATACACAAAGATGTCCAAGAGGTAGGCATCTCTGCCTTAGATAAAAATGGCTTCACTCATATACAAAAAAATAAAGTGCCATTTTACACTTAATTAGATTCCTAGTTTAACAAAGCAGCCTTAGCAATAGTTATGGGGATGTTCAGGGAAGTTTGAACAAAATTATTATAGAATTAGATAATATTTGTTAGGGTAGGTCACATTGAATATTTATATATACACTCTTACATATACTAAATTATGAGAGAAACTCTTCTGACAATGTAAAATTCTCTGTGATGTGAGATGTCTTTCTGCATGCTGTGAATTACTATTGGTTAATAAAGAGGCTGTTCTGGCCTATGGCAAACCAGCGTATAGGCAGGCAAGAAATCCAAGCATAGATAAAGGGGAAGAAGGGCAGAGTCACATAGACTAAGTGGCTGGAAAAGTGAAGGTAAACCATGAGCCACGTGGCAAGACATAGAATAATAGAAATGAATTGAGTTAGGATTCAAGAGCTAGCTAAACAAGAAGCCTGAGCCACTGGCCAAACAGTTTGCAATTAATATAAGACTTTGTGTGATTATTTGGGACTAAGTGATTGTGGGACTGCAGGCCTGAACCTCGGGATGAATCAGACAGGAACCTCAGGCTATATCTCTAGTCTTTCAGCAATTAAAATAGATGAAATAAATATAGTAAAATGTTAATAACTATTAATGCTCAATGATAGCATAAAGTATTCTCTGCTTTTTTGTCTATTTGAAACTTTTCACAATAAAATAGAAACAATATAATAGAGTAGGCATTATAAACATACAATCAAATCTATCTTTCTGCCTATTTTTGTCTATAATTGGAATGCTGCCAAACTCATAGGGTCTTACATAGGTTTATGGGTAATTTCATTCTGCATAGACAGAATGAGTTTTAGTGGAAAACAGGTTGTCAGAAAAGCTTAAAAGTAACAGTCTAACCTTTACAGACAATGGTGACTGATGTATGCTCAGAATGTTTCCATTAGAGCTTTGAGAACAGTCTGTGAATAGGTAAACAATTTACTTCTATATCTTCAGAAGTCTTTGCTGTGTTTTTAAAATTTAGTTCCACCAACATTTCTTAGGACTATTATGGACTGCAGTGGTTGTGGGGGAGGTAAATACAGATCACAAACATTCCCACTTATTTTCCACCAGTTAGAGTATTAACTGGTAATTGTGTTAGAGGTTTCTCAAAAATCTAAAAATAGATTGGTTATCTGACAATTTATACCATTCCTGTGCATTTATACCATCCCAGATAATGCTTTATCCTGGTAGAGATGCTTCTGATTCATGTTTATTTCTGCCATATTCACAACAACCAGGAAGTGGAGACAGCCCAGGTGTTCATTGGCTTATGAATGAATAATGAAAATGTGCTATGTATACACAATGAAATATTAGGCAGCTGTAAATGAAAAATAAAACTGTGAAATTTGTAGGTAAGTGATGGAGCTGGAAGTAACCATTCAGAGTGAAGTAATCCAAATCCCAGAAGACAAGTTAGGAAATTAGTGAGGCCCATGGGAGGTGAATTTTATGGGAGAGGGATAGATGGAACACAGGTGGTATGAACAGGATAAGAGAATAATAAAGCAGGGAAGGCTAAGTTGGGAAGGGAAGGAGAACAGGCTAGAGGGCTGTGCCAGGTTTTTAACACTTAAAATCTTTGAAAATACAAATCTATAAAATGGAAAACTTTTCCTTTGAAAACTGTCTAAAATATATACATATAGTGAAGGGATGATGCTTCACGCAGACATCATAACTATTAATTGAAAAGCACAGTGCTGGGGCTCTCATGGGCACCTCAAACTTTTCAGCCTAATGTCATTGCTCTTGGTTACTCCACAGAGCTTGATTAGAAGATCGTATTGCTGAAGACATCACATGCTCATATAAAAAAAGAATGAGAAACCAAGCTGGTACTGACATGGAAGCTGCATTCCCACCTGCCTGGATTTTCATAGTGCTGCGGGTTCTATGTGTATTACCAGGGAAGAAACGCCATCAGCAGTCTCACCAGCCATCTGTGAACACTGAAAGCTACAGTAACACCTGGTACACTCTGGTTCAGTACTGGCACAGATGTTATGTCAGTGACTGTGGTGATTAGAACGAGAATTGCTCCCACAGGTTTATATGTTTTTATCTTGGTCCTCAGTGAAGCTGTTTGGAAAGGATTAGGAGACATGAATTTGTCGGCAAAAGTGTGCCACTGGGGTGGATTTGAGGATTTAAAAACCATGCCAGGCCCAGTCTCTCTCTCTCTCTCTCTCTCTCTCTCTCTCTCTCTCTCTCTCTCTCTCTCTCTCTCTCTCTCTCTCTCTCTCTCTCTCTCTCTCTCTCTCCCCTTGCCTATGGATCAGGATGTAAGTTTTCAGTTCTGTGCCTGCCTGCTTGTTGCCATGCTATGATGATAATGGACTAACCCTCTGAAACAGTAAGCAAGTCCCTAATTAAATGATTTCTTTTATAGGATTTGCCCTGGTCATGATGTCTTTTCATAGCAATAAAATCATAACCAAGGCAGTGACAAATTACTTTATCACTGGATTTTAAATCTGCTCCATAAGCTGAAACTCATATTGGTACCATTAACTGAACTGAAAACCTTTGACCACCAAAGTCCATAGGTCATAAACCCTAATCCTATTATTCTGGTAAATAGCCATAGTAATACATTGTCTCCTAGGTTCTTACCTTTATACACATATATTAATGCATCTTTCAGCTCTCAACAAAATGCTTCCTTTTGCAGTAGATGACTATTAGCACAGAGACCCAGAATTGATCATGTGTAGAGAATAAGAGGCTAGAGAGTTCTCATCATTAAATGAAACATCTATTTCACCGTCTTCACAAGGTGTTGGGAGTACAGCATGAAGGTCCTTGATCTCCAGAGAAACGAGGAATGTTAGGCGTATAGGATTGTCTTTCTGTGGGAAAGATAAAAAAAAATATATATGATTTTCTATCCAGAACACTGAAAATTTGAAATAATTACTAATGATGATCTGAGTTTTTTTTTGGGGGGGGGCAGGCAATATCAAGATCTTACAACCGAGACTAGAGGTGGCTGTTAACTTAAATGCCACTTAAAGTCAGGGGTTCCTCAATGTCCCACAGACAGGACCAGTGTGGCTAATAGCCCAAATGACCTCTATGCTATCTGTAAGACTGAGAGCAGACCAGACCTTCAAGCCCTTAAGCTAGTACATATAGCCTATCTCTAGAACCCATCTTCTTAGAAGAAATGACATGTACAGTTAGTTGAGTTTTGATGTAATTACACTTTCTTGTGTACCAGGGATTGTATTACACCAGGAAACCATTTTTTTCTTAAATTATACCGGGATTAAATGTGTTGTGAATCAACCTTTTGATATCAGACTCTGTAGAAGTCTTGCTCCAGGTTGATGAAGTCATTCTGACCCTAGTTTTCGTACTCACCTCTTTGCTCTTCATTTCTCTGCCTGACACCTGCAGACAGCCCCTCACTAAGTCAGAGAAATCATCATGGAAAATGGCTGTAAACATCGTAAGATCCAGAGGTGGTAGACATCTGCCACATCTTCAAGATATTACAGGGCTATTGTACACATCAACTCACTGTGGCTATGACCGTAAGCATAAGACCTGAACATGATCAAGCCAGTCAAAATTCCAGCATTGATGGGGAGAGTCTCTCACCTCTACCAGAGGATCTATTGGCAATTGATAGCTGCTGGGGAGGGGTCTGTTTTCTTCAGGGATATAGGCCCAGGAATGCTACCCATGCTCAAGTAGAGGATCTTATACTCATGAACACATAAGCAGCACCAAGTGAACTCAGTGGACTAAAAAAGCAGAACAGAACCAAAAAACAAAATACAAGAAATTAAGAGGGCTAAGTTGTGGGGGTAATAGAGAGAAACTTGAGGGGAAGGAATGGATATGGATTTGATGAAAACACATTGCATGCATACATGAAATTCTCAAACAATAAAAACAAAGTTTTAAAGGTTTTCAAAACAAAGATGGTTCTAATTTGTCTAGCCCTTAAAAAGGCAAAGGACATAGTTTCCATAAGAAATAAAAAAGGGAGATTTTGAATTTTCCATGATGACCACACTCTTGACAAATAAAGAACAAAGGCAGAAAGAAATTTTTATTTCTCAAGCCACTAATTGTGAGAGGTAGCAGGGCTGGTGAGCAGGGACCTACTATGGAGGACTTTCAGGACCTGCTGAGGAATATGGAGATATTTGATGGCACAGAGATCCACTATAGCAGATTAGCCTGAGGTTGTCCAGTAAGCATTGTGAGGAACAGTTAGAAGAGATGCAGGGACCAACATCGGAAGCAATAATAGTTAAGGCAATGAACTGAGCTAGGAAAGGATGCTGGACACAGGATGGAGTTGAAGTAGATGGTCCAAATGGAGGTTACATGTGAGTGAAGTTGTGGGGAAATGAGCACTGGGGGAAGGTTTCTGTCTTTAGAAATTAGAAGCAAAGGGAAGATAATTGATTCAAAGTATAATAACATTTTTTCACATTAACCTTTCTGTTTGTTTCTCCACATACATATTTCTTGTTTTGATTTTGTTAAAAGATTTGAATATAAGTTGAGGGTAGCATGTTACTTTAATTCCAAGTGCTATACTTTATATCTTTTAATAACAGACTTTTGCTACATAATAATAGCCTAAGTGACTTTGATGCAAGAAGTATCAAAAGAATAATGATGCTAATCATCCCTGGTACATTGACTGGAGAAGATTCACAAGATCCTTGAGCTCATAGGGCTCCTTCCTTGGATGAGAATAGAGAAGAGAAGTGAACTCTCACTCAGTGATTATTGACAGCTTAGAAGGATAAGGAAATCAGAAGTAGAAAACTTTGATGTTCTTCATGTTTTAGAATAAAAGGCTAGAATGTAAATTAATGGTATGATCACCAAACTAAAACTTTTGTGTCATAAAAACAATATTCTTAGCGTCACATTATTCAAAGGAAGGAAAAGTGATTCAGTTATTAGATATAACATATAATGAAAGAAACACATGCACTCAGTGTCATAATTGTAAATATTAAGTATTTCATAATGATACTCAGAAGAATTCAGACTTCATGTGATAAAACTTAAAAATTTCTGGAGGGACATGGAGGCAACATGAAAAAAACAAAACAAAACAAAACAACCCCCCCCAAAAAAACTTATTTTGGGGCAGAGAAACCCTCTATTATAAGCAGACAACTAAGTGTGTGTGCATGCATGTGTGTGTGTATATATATATATATATGCATGTGTGTGTGTTTGTATGCATGCATGTGCTGTGTGTATTAAGAAATGATCTCCTGTCTAAAACAAGGACAATTTGTTAATGCTGAGAAACATGACTAGGTTTTTGGAAGAAATTTAGCCTACTCCTTATACCAGAGAAATCTCCCATTGGGTAAAGATTTTGCTGAAATAGAAGCCCACACTATAATCCCACTAGCTCAAGGTAGACTAAGTCCCAGTGTGGACAGAAGAGGTGACATGAGGTCCCACCCCTACCTGAGGAGCTGTTGGCAGTTGACTGCTGCTGGAGGCACAGAGTTGGGGTTCTTTTCCTGTGTAGACCTGGTAAGTTGCTATTCTCCATATGGGCAGCACAAATTTGGACCTGATGGGTAGAAAGACATACAAAAAAAAAAAAAAGGATATAAAGTTGGGTGGGTCGAGAAATGGGGTGGAGCATTGAGAAGTTGGGGGAGAGGTGAATATGTTCAAAACATGCAAAGTTCTCAAAGAATTAATAAAGTATTTTTTAAAATAAAAATAAAAAGGAAGCCTATCGTAGGAGGAAATGACTGAGTGAAGATTTGAGTGCTCTGCATTGAGAACTAGCTATGCAAACCTGTAGGGTAAAAGGCTGGAGACTTTTACCAACATGAAAGCTGAAAGTCTAGCTGGAAAATAAACATTAGCATGGAGGAAAAGTGTTAAAGCAGGGGAGGATCAGTTACATGCATAAAATACACAGGCCATGATCCAAACACAGGCAGGAGATGTAACTAGAGCTGCTATTCAGCAGGATGTACAATGATTAACAGGCAGATGTAAGGTGTTTGACCTTAGTTAGAGACAGCAATAACATTGACAACAAGACAAATAAGTGTTCTGCCAGTCAGATGAGCCTTTGACATCAAAACATTAGACAATACCTTTTGCGGAAGAGGATAAGACACCCGGGAAGTTCCTCTCTGTAAGTGAGAATCTGTGTTGGCTTAATGTGTTGGGCTGGCAATTTGACAAAGTTGAACAAAAATTAAAAGCACATAAACACTTTGTTGCAGCAAGCTTTCAGGATATATTTTAAGCACACAGCCAAGGTGTCAGACACTGCTTGAGGTGGGCGCTGAGAATGAAACTGAGGTTCTTTGCAAAAGCAGCAAGACTCAGACATCGTTTGAGCTTCTGATGCTGCATTTTTCATGTTCTGAATTTAGCCGCAGGTATAGCAAGTCAAAAAAAATCACATATGAAAATATTTGCTGCATTGCTGATAGAATAGTGAAAAACTGTAACAACTTACGTGCAGTCACAACAGAGTTGGCGAAATTTGCATAATGGAAAAAACTAGGAGACATATCTATGTACCAATAGAGGAAGATGTTAAAGTCGAGTAAGTGTGAAAACTGAGACAAGATGGAAATAAAAATGATGCCATAAGCGCATACTTATGTAAGCCCAAAACTTTTCTGGAATTTATCACATAAATCTTCATACAGGACAAAGAAATGTTTAATTTTTTACACTCTCAGGCTATTTCAATAGTTGAAAACACTTTTACTTCATAACAATGGAAATATCTTATGCTTTACAGTTGTCATTCTGGTGTGGTGTAAGCTGACAGTCATGTTGAATGCCCATCTGCAACAGAGAAGTCTTAAAAGACTGTAGGTTAGATTGTGCTAATGAAATTGCACAGCAGAAGAAACCATCTACAGGGAGCCTGCAGAGGAAGGCAGAGACCGTGCCTGAGCCTGAGTGGAAGCTCCTGTTTACACTTGTTTAGAAAAAAAGCCGGTAAAGAAAAAAGCACCTGAAAAGCCGCTGCAAAGAACTGCTCAAGCCAGCGTTGTCATTGTCATCACAAAAGGTTTCTAGAAGAGTCCAGAAGATCAGAGAAACATGAGAACATATTTCCCCACTTCCTGTGTGCACGCGTGTGTGTGCGTGCGTGCGTGCATGTGTGCATGTGTTTGTGTGTGTGTGTGTGTGTGTGTGTGTGCGCGCGCACATCCATGTATGCGTACACGCAAGCCTACCTGTGCAGGTTGCATGTATTGGGAGAAAGGCCAGAGATCCAAGTCCATTTTCTTATCCTGTTACCTTCTCTCTATTGTTTGAAGCAGGATTGTTCGCTGATATGGAATTTGCTAGTTTGCTCTATAGCTGGCCCTGGAGCCTTAGGGATCTGCTCCTGTTCCCTGCACTGTCCCCAGCACAAGGGTGACAGAGATGGGCCACCACACTATGTTCTTGTGTGGTTGCTAGGGATGGAACTTGGACCCCCAGGCTTGTGCCAACACCATTTTACCTCTTGAACCCTTTCCCCAGGTCCCTGAACATGAACATTTTCCTTCTGAACTCTCTAGTTGTTAGCTTCTTGTTTCTCTGCTACCAATTCTTCCCTAACCAGTAATTCAGTGTACCCTCTAAGGCTTGGTTTTCACCTGAAGTTTCTCCTAAACATGATCTCACATAGTACCAACTTATAGGAAGCGCATTCAGAGCAGACCTTTCCCCCAAACACGATTCCTCTACATCTACAAGCCTCCTTGATAGTTCTTTTAGAATTTGCAAATATAATTTGAACTCAGTGGGTCCCAAACATGTTCCCATTATCTCCACTGGGCAGATGAAGAGGAAGACTGCCACCTACTATTTTTGTAAGACAAAAGCAAAGAAAGCATTATGAATTTCTCTCTTCTTACTCTTTTATTCTTGATCTATCGACCAAGGTTTACAGATTTTTCATCTAAAATATCTCAAGACATTTCCCTTCTCTCTATCTTTATAACTTAACTAAGTGGTTGTTTTCCTTACCCTGGATTGTTGATATATGTACTAACAGGTCTGCTTTCATTGTGGTAAGCTTGGATCTGTTCACTACACTAGTGACTGCAAGTAATGTTAAAAAGTAACCCTGAGACTACCAATAAAAACTCACAGACCTTTAGAATAAAGCAGAACAAAAGACTTTGGTCTCAGGTATGTGGTGTGTGATTGTCTAGCACCTGCCTGATTTCCAGGTTCAACTTATACCTTATTCTTAATACCATGTGAGAGTGACCACGGCCTTGGTGCAGTTTCTTTGCAATTAGCATAGAGGCAACTTGTGTTTATATGTGTGATTGCTTAGTATCTATGCTTTCTACTGGATTATTTTGCCCAGGTTCTAGATGCAAAGCAAATGATACTGCTTACTACATACGTTTAAATTAATTGACAAATGAATAAAAATGAAGTAAGGGTTCAAGAATAAAACGTGTATTTTAAATTTTATTAAGACATATAAGCAGGTAAAATTAAGTGCCTAGAAGCAAAACTAATTTAGTGAATTCTAGAACCTTCTCGAATAATAAGAGGGTGAACTTTGAAAAGAATACCCTCACAGATGGACAAAGAACTGTTCTGGAAGGCAAAGAAAATAAAGTTGTGAACTGTCTGATGACTGGTGATTAAGAAACAGAAGACATGAGGTCTCATGGAGCAAAAATAGGCATCAGATGTGAACTAGATCTCCAGGACAGCAGACTGCAGCCCCCAGGAAGACAAATCTTAAAAGGCTTAGTGTGGCCCTGGGAACTGATGTTTATGGAGGGATGGATGAATTACCGTCTGGAGTTGTGTGCATACTCCCTGAAGTGACAAGGTCCTGAAAGCAGATCTTTCCTTCCATTGGTTTGTCTTGCACGAGGATCCACTAAGTGTGCAGAATATGTCAGTTAAATTCAACCCCATTTTTTAGAAATTGACACCTTGTCTTTGCAGTATTTATTTCAATGCTGCTTGGTGGTAACCTTTGTAAAACTCAACCTCATTACAGTTTCTTAAATGAATAATTAATGTTTGTTAAATCAACTGCTTTCTTATTACTTGGTTTCAAACAACGAGATGGGCATGTATAACATGTATATATGCATTAATATTACATATAACTTTTCTACTATAGATGACTTCAGGGATTCGGCTGTAGTAGCAAGTGAGCAGAGAGTCTGGCAATTATGATGAGGGTCACAACAAGAAACCAGAGAACAGGTTTTGAAAACATGTTTCTGGTTTGGCAGAAGTTTTTTTTTTTTTTTTTTTTTTTTCTTCCAACTCAAGCTACTGCAAACATCATCAAAATTCAGTGATACAATCTGTGAGGTACTTTGAAACGCTGGTGACTAACCTATACAAACTCACATCCAAGCTGTCCAACTTGAATATTCTGAGTCACAGAGTGGTGAACTTACAGGTAGGGAGAAGACACCCAGAAGAATTTGTATATGGTCAGAGACATTGAGCATAGGACAGTAACACCAAAGTCTATCAGGATTCTTGGGTCTATGTTTTACCATCAACTCTAACTCAAACCAGACTCTAACCAAATTCAAACCAATAGAGAGAGAACTGGAGACTGTGTCAAAAATCTTACCATCAAACACAGATATTTCTCCCTGAAGATATGACAATAAATGCATGGTATAAAAAGCACATAGAAACTATTTCTGAAAATATACTGAAAAGTGGTGGTGGGGGGGGGAACGATGAAATTTTACATCATTCAATCCATCTTTTGTGAGAACAGGGCCAGAAACTATTTAGATAGTTTTCAGAATGAAATAGATGTCTGTTTAAATTCGAAGACCTGTGATGTGGGAACATAGAAAGATGTGCACCACAATCCCCTGGTGTGTGTATCAGAAATATCCTAAAACTGAGCAAAGACCGATGACTCAGGGAAATTTTCCATGTGATCTGCTCTGGCTAGTTTACAGGATTTCCAACAGTACGGATGCTGCTGCTGATGAGAGGAAGTTATCAGGTGCAGAGGAAAGACTGAGATTTTTGGATCATTCACAGCTGAACTCCAGCCCAGTCTTCTACTGTGAGGCTTTGATCAAAGGTTTTCTTATTTGAAAAGTGGACATTAATTCCATGTTTATCAGGCAGGTAAGGGCTTGTGGGAATTAGATGATGAATTTGTGCAGCTTTACATAGTTTGTTGAGCTGAAATGAAACATGAAAGGCAGTGAGAAGAGAGAAACCCATAGACATGGTTATGAATGGTTGTAGAGCCAAAGGGAGTCCTTGAACTTGATGACAGGTTTCCAAACCCCATAGTGCTCTCATAGTCTTTATTTTGTTAGAGCTATCCAGAGCTGGGTTGTGTCCCTGAACAAACTCAGCCCCATTTAGCCTTCACCTTATTATCTAAGAATCTAGAAAAGGAGGCATGGGAGTTGAGGAGAGGAGAAGGGACATTGATGGGGAAGATTTGGTACAGTAAAGGTTGCCAATAACAGCCTGAGCTCCATCAGTGGAGGGAGGGTGCCTGGGATCAGAAAAAGTTACTTGCATTGTGCCTCACCAAGCAGCATGTGTGATCTAATGTTTACCAAGCACACTGAGCTAAGATTTTATGATAGATGCGAGGCTCGTGAACTCGTTCACACAGTCTGTTTGGGAAATATTTGGGGCGTCAAAGTGAATTAAAATGTCATGTAGAAAATTCTGGTTTTTTGTTGTTGTTTTCAAAACAAGGTTTCACTATATACCTCTGCCTCCTAAGTACTGAGATTGAAGGCATTCACTACTATGCCCAGCTAATGCTTCAAATTTTCTGATAGATATTTGTGCAAAATTTCATAGACAAAGGCAAGGAAAAGTTGGGAAAAGGCTTCCTCAGAGACTGGGTGTTTGAGCCATGTCAAGGGGGAGGGGGAGGAGGTCTGGAGACAGAGGGGAATGTGTCACCCTAGAGAGACCAGTTATACCAAACCTGGCTAATTGGAAGACACAGTGTTGAAGCTTGTTGAGATTCGCTGTGCTGTGAAAGGTCCTGTCTTCTTCCCTCCAGCCAGAGAGTCGGCTGTGAAAGCCTTCCAGGGGTGGCATGCCACGTGGGCTGCTGTTCTCTTCTCTACCTGTTTCCTCACCAAGATATGCCCTCCCAGGTGACTTTGAGCTCACTACGACCCTGCTCACAGCAGCCCACAGCAGTGTTAGTTTTCTGAAGGCCAAGTGTAACTTTCTTAATGTTTGTTCAACATTGCTGTGTGTTCATTTGCTAGGCATCTCAGGATACTCTGCAATGAGTATTTCCTGAGTTCTGGTTGAGAATGACAGTCCTCAGGGTGAAGTTTCATGTCTCTTTTATTTATACAACTGAAATCCAAAACGCACTTCTAAAACCAAGGATTCTTTTCCAAATGTTTGCTTAAAGTTTATTCCTGGTTTTTTTAGTCATTAATGTTCTGCTGGTGGTGGAATGGGTATCTTCTCAACCTGTGTGGGTGTGTGTGTGTGTGTGTGTGTGTGTGTGTGTGTGTGTGTGTGTGTGCTAGTGCATATGTTTCTGGTGTGTTATGTAAAACTCTTTGTGTTAAGTACTCATTCCCTTAGGGTCTTATGACTCGGATTCAGTCTTACCAATAATGCTTTGCTGGGGTCAGGGCTTGTTTTTGTTTTTTGTTTTTGTTTTGTTTTGTTTTGTTTTAGATCAAGATTCTTGGTAAGAATCAGTTTGATCTTGAGAAGTGAATTATTTTAAAAAGAAGCCTTTTCTAGACCCACCCCTTTACCTACAAATTTAATTTTTCTTTACAACTGAGTAATAGTCCATTGTCTGTATTACTGCATTTTCTTTATCCAGTGATCAGTTGATGGGTGTCTATTTGGCCCCTCTTGCTATTGTACATAGAACAACAATAACCATGAAGTGCAAGTGTCTATGTGCAAGGTTATGGAGACCTTAGGGCAATGCTCAGGAACATCTGGGTCAGATGTTCTAATTTTACTTTTTGAGAAGCCTTTGCATGTTCTTATGTGTAGATCTTTAGCCCATAGAGCATCCATGTGTATGTTTAAATGGATGCAAATGTGGATAAAGCCTAAAAACGCAGAAAGGAGACCAAAAAGACTTAGAACATGGGCAAAAAGACCCATGGAACATGAGAAGAGAAGAAGAGACTTGGAGGTTAGAAGGAGGGGTCGGCGGCAGCAGGGTGTCGGCGAGACTTGGGGAGAGAATTGTTGAAGCACTGAAAATACCACAGCCATGTTGAATGCCTTGTGCAGTATTTATAAAAATTTAAAAGAGAAGATGTTGCCCCTGTGGGTTCAGTGGTGCAGACAGGGGTAGCACATCACGGTGAGTGACAGCATAGCTACTGTCTCTTCTTTAGAGTGAACACACTGTATCCATCACGCTCTGCCCTTACAAGCACTCACCTGCAGCAAAAACCTTCATAGATTACAGAAACAGAAAGAAAGACAAGCCTAACAGCAGACTTGCCGGTTTGTGACAGGGACCTTTATTGGTTCATGAAGAAGCTAAATTTGTATTGCCAGTCCAATGCTAGGTGTTGAGACTCCATGTTCTTATGAGGAACTCACGCTCTAGAGAGCATCGCTTCACGTTTACATTAGTGTCATTAGTCTAATAAGGTCTATAAGCCTAATCTTTAGCTAGAAATTTGATGGGCTGAATTATTGTAAGGAGCCTCTGGCATCTTACACTGCTCCATCATCTAAATAACTGCTAGATGCCAATCTGAACATCTTCCACTCATTATTTGGAAGAAAACACCTTAAAAACGAGTATGCCTTGTTTGTAAAGAGCTATAAAATACTAAATTAAACCAATTAGTTAAAACTTAATCATGAAGAATTTACTTGACAGATGTTATAATTTTGTGCTACAGTAAAATTTTTTACACAACTACAATGTTTATAATAATTATTAAGAAAATTTTCATATATTAAAAATTCCAACTTCCTGAGAAAGAACAGCTCTGGAACTTCATTAGCAAATGAAGGAAACACATAGTTTTAAGTCAAATGGTGAGGGCTGATGATGCAGGTCAGTGGGCTGGTTACTCCCTAGCACACACAATTTCCTGGATTTGACCCCAAGTGTAACATAAACTGACCATAGGGCCTGTAATCCCAGCCCTCGGATGTTACATGTGGGAAGATTGGAAAGGTAGCATCATCTTTGGCTACATAATGAGTTTGACTCATAACACTATGTTTAAAATAAAAATAATAAAAGGAAATAATAAAGGATGGTAATTTATTAATATTGTATTTATTCAATCCACAGATATTTGTTTGGTACCTACAGCTCAATGCTCACTTAGCACAAAATACTGAATGAAAATGTGATGAGTGAAATGAGCTACTTAACAAAATACACAAATTGATTTCTCCACAATAAATTAATTTTCTCCTTCATTTTATACATAGTTGTTAGTATTGAGCTAACGTGCTATCCATCTTGGTAGATAATATTATCAGTTAGGAGTATGGAAAACAGTGGCTATAGCACCAGGGTGTTTTTGTTGAGAAAAACTGAAAGGTTAGATTCCCTCTGATCTACAGTTTCATTAGATGTCCAAATTACCCTTTCCTGTTACAGACTTTTTGGGAAATTATAAGAATTATCAAAATTTCCTGTATGGACCACTTTTCCTGTATGGGTATGACTACCAGTCCTCAACACTGAGCCTTTTCAGCAAGTGGAGACCATCACAAAACAAACCACAACTGGACATGAGGCTGAGAGCAACAGATTATGGGGATTCCTGCCCTAGTAGACATGCCTGCATCATAACTGCTGCATTTATGGCTCAGAAACATCACAGAAGAAGAAATAGAAGACTGTAAGAACTGGAATAAGGAAGTCTACGGTAGAACAGATGTCCTAGAAATGCTGCATAAGGAAGACCAGAACTATAGAAACATCCCTGGACTTGCTAATATAAAGGGGGAAATGTCATGGGTCCCACAGCTAAGGAAGAACTATAGGCTTCAAATGACTGCTGGGAAAAGCATTAACCTTTTCCAGAGATGAGTACTCTTACTAGTTTCAAGGCTGGCCACTATATGCACAAACACTAAAATAGACTCATAAGGTTACTCTGTGTGTGTGTGTGTGTGTGTGTGTGTGTGTGTGTGTGTAGGTGCATAAATATACGCATGCAATAAATATAGCCAAAGAAAAAGAGACGATCAATTTGAGAAAGGGTATGAGATGGTTAGAGGGAGGGAAGTGGGGGTGATATAATTCTATTTCAATTAAACTTCCTATAATTTAAAAAATGTTAAAAAATTATTAAATTTTATAAAATTAAACAGTCAATGAATATGTCAAAATAGTACTTAACAATATTTTATATCTAAGATAAACTTATGTTCTGAAAGAATATAAAATCATTAATCTATCACACACACACGTTACTGCACCAGTGGGATAAAAAGGTTTCAAACTTCATGGAAACAGTTGAGAAACCTCTTTGACTTTTAAATTACTATATATTATACATAAAATGATTGTTTCTTTGTAATTATTTTGCAGAGGAGTAGTCGCCATTATTTAAAAAGAACAAAAGAACACTGTACATAGTTTGTTTAACAGCCCTTGAATTTCAGGAAGCCGTGGGACTTGAAAGTAAACTCTGCCTGCTTTCCTGTTCCAGGTCCCATGTAGAAGCAGCCAGTACCTGATAGCTGTGAAGAAATTTTAGTCGGCTGTAGCTTTGCCCTTCTCCTTCACACAGCCTGAGCGTTTCTTGCTTTCTAGACATCTCAATAAAGTATTTGCAGAATCTAGCTAGGCCATGACCCCCCTGAATCTGGGAAAGTTGTTAAAATGTGGTGGTGATACAGTATAGAATTTTCTAGAACCCTACCTGCAAGCGGTATTGAGATAAAAGGGTGATGTGTGGTTACCAAACTATGCTGGGGTGAGTATTTGGTTGAAACACAAAGGCATTCATTTCAGAATGATCTGAATTTAGATATATTAGTAGAAGCTCAATAGTGTCCCTTTTCCCCCCTAAATAATGTCCACTCCTTTGGCGACAGCTTTCAGGTTGGACCACAAGCACAGGGTAGACACTCTCATTGGCTTCTGGCGCATGTTTGTGTTGAACTGGAGCAAACCTCGCACAACTAGGGAAGGTTTTCCCACTGTTTTACACTCTTCGGTGTCTTATTATCCTACTGGCTACAACAGTGGCTTATATTAATATTACTATTATTTTTCTAAATTAATAGGTCTGGCTACGGGTGTGACGGCAAGAACGTGTTAAACTCGTTTTTTTTCTCTGCGTGGGTGCACTGCTCCTGGAGCAGCAGCTGTTAGTCACACAACGCAATTTAGAAGATAAAAGCTTTCAAATCGTTTAGACAGACAAAGTCTTAAGAACTAAACCGAATTTTCTCCAGTCTTACAGGATTGTGGCTGTAAAGCCTAGAGGTTTGCATGGTGACTTTTAAGGATGTTGTGGGTAATTTTTGTCAAGCCTCACTGTTACTCATTTAAAAATAAATCATGGTTAAGCCATGTTGATCCATCTCTGGATTGCAGAGTTCTTTCCTCCAAAATGAACTGTTTTGTTAGATGAAATACGACTGCTTCTAGCTTTAGCAATGTGAGAGTCCAGGAAATAAGTGCCCATTTTCTTTTAAATTTCATAGAAAAGAAATGTTGGAATTGTGTTAATTAGTGTGTCTCTTAATAGATTAATTACCTGGTGGGTTTTTTGCAGGCTAAAAATTTTAGTATGGCATAATAGTAAGATATTGCTTTTATAAAGACTAGTGAGTTTGCACTACCCAGTGTGCTGTCTGTATATTTACAAGGAATTAAATCAGGGTTTGGGGACAACTACTGCTCTAATGTACTGCTGCCACCTTACAAAAGACATTGAGGACTTGATATGGTAAGAAAGACTAGTCCAAAGTTGACTTAAGTCTATTGATGCTTGTCATGCATGCTTCCATACTTGGTCCATCTCTCAATTTATTGTTTCATAGATACAGCACTTTGACTTGGAAAAGTATAATTCAGACACAGTGATACTAAGGCCAGTGCTATCTAACCATAATCAAAATGATGAGCTCACTGTGTGGGCATCCTCAAAGGAACTGATAGTCTCTTAGCTTCACAGTTATACCAGAGGAAACACAATTAATAGTTATAATTGTGAAAAACATTCCAATACAGGATCAGAGCCTTATTGTTCTTGTTAACATGTAGAGAATGTTTCTGTTCAGTTTGCTAATCCTCTTGATTTAAAAAAATGCTTTTGTTTAACCTTTGAGAATTTCATACAGTGTATTTTGATGGTATTCTTTCTTCTCCCTTAGCTCCTTTCTGATGCTTCCACATGTCTATACACCAAAATCCATCTTCTTTCTCTCTCAAATAAATAATAATAACAAAAATAAACCCAAAGCAAAGTAAAACCTGAACAGACTAATGAACCATGAAGTCTGGCTTGTGTGGTCAGCTAGCCCTGAGCCTGCCCTGGGTGTGGCTGATATACTGAGCATTGCTCCACTTGGTAAGTGGATTGTCCAGTAAAGAGCTCATTGGGAGGAGTAGGGATAAGACTCGGGATTTTAAAGTTGCAGGAAAATGGGTAAGGCCTCATTTGTAGGAAATTTTTTTACTGTCATTCAAGTTATGGTAATTTTATTAATACCTACTTTCTCCCTTTTAGGTAAACAATAACAAAGATAACTGTAGGGTTAGCTTAAAGCCTTTCCTGTTCTACTTATAAAATCCAGCTGTCTAAAAAGCTAGATATGTGATTGACTAAAAATGTGTTTTAGCTGGGTGATGGTGGCACAGATCTTTATGTCAGCACTCTAGAGGCAAAGGCAGGCAAATCTGAGTTCTGCCAGCTTGGTCTATAAACCAAGTTCCGGGACAGCCAGAGTTGCACAGAGAGAACCTGTCTTGAAAGCAAACCAATAAATAGATAGATATATATATATATATATATATAGATAGATAGATAGATAGATAGATAGATAGATAAACGTACTTTACATTTAACACAAAATATATCATTACAACAATTTATTATATTAAGATAATTATATCATTTAAAAATTTTACAAGAAAGTGTCAACATGGGTGTTTCAGGCATGGAATTAGAGTAACTTTAATCATAAAACCTATGAACATCCTTAAACTGCCCTAAAGACCTCCTTGTACAGGCTCACCTTAGGCAGAGTTGTAAAGTCAGCCATATCTGATACTAGAGCCAGGCCCTCAGTTGTAGACTGTGTCAGGGTGGGTTCATATCCCACTTCAGTCACTTCTCACCTGTGGAACAGCTATGTCTTTTAACCTTTCTGTTTCTCAGGTTCTTCCTAGAAAACAGAGCCAATATCCATGCTTACTTGGTACTGGAGAGGAAGGTATAATTTAAAAAATTCTTCAGACTCAAGCAAGCGCTGAGCAAAATATTATTATTGTAGTACAGAAATATATATAATGCACAAAATTAGTGAAAAACCACACACACAATTTAGATTTATGTTGTTTTTTTTTTAAATTTATAGTTGAGTTAGTGGGAAATAATCTTGTGTATGTAACTCTTCTGTGCATTCAGTTATTGCTTCTATTGTATTGGTTTATTTTCTATCTCTATTCTCTCTCTCTCCCCCCATGTGTGTATGTGTGTGTGTGTGTGTGTTTGTGTGTTTGTGTATGTGTGTGTGTTTGTGTGTGTGTATGTGTGTGTGTTTGTGTGTGTGTGTATGTGTGTGTGTATGTGTGTGTGTTTGTGTGTGTGTGCTTGTGTGTATGTGTGTGTTTGTGTGTGTGTTTGTGTGTGTGTGTTTGTGTGTGTGTGTTTGTGTGTGTGTGTTTGTGTTTGTGTGTGTGTCCTATGTTAGAGTGGAAAAGGTCAAAGTGGAAAAAGTATTTCTTGAAGCTGGATATAATGAAAAAGGAAAGAATTGGAGGCTGCTGTCCTAGAGGAGTCTCTCTAGAGGGCCTGAGTGCTGCCTCAGTGCCTCCCACCCTCTAGTGAATAATGAACAGTAAAACTTGCTCCGGGGTAGGGAGGGCAGTTGATCACAGTTGGGAGTAGACTGGGTGTAGGTGGGGCGGTAGGTGGAGAGAGACTGCAGGGTGGGGCTGGAGAAGATCCCAGAGCAAGCAGCAGCCTGCTTTCAGACTCAGGGCTGGGTTTGGGATTTACCTAGGGCTGGGGAGGCTTTGCTGAGATTAGGCATGTTTGGGCTTTTCGAGGATGGGATGGAGGCTGAGAGAAAGGGGGAAAACATGTGAAAGCTGGCCAAAGCTTGCATGTTAGAGAATAAAGTTCTGAGGAAGGTACTGTTGAAAACTTGGTAGGGAAAAGTCAGAGGGAGGTTGATGAGCCGAGGAAAGGCTGGCACCAACTGAATAAAACTATGAACGCTCCAGACTCCTCATGACTCAAGATAGAGCATTAGTCTGTGCTCTGAAAGCCAATTAAGAGCAGAATGGAACAATGGCACCATGCTACACTGCAGTGTATGATTTGCTTTCAATCCAGGGAGTCTGAATTTGGTTTCTGTAGCTGATGATGAGTTGGGTCTAATTGCACAGTCCATAATGAACTGAGCCAAAGTGTAATATTCTGATTTTTGGTGGAATCTGTTTAGGACTTTCTCTAAGGAAATATTGAGTGACATACAAGCTTGCTAAAGATTTATGTATCTACTTATTAAGAATGATAAACTGGGGCTAATAGGATGGCTCATTGAATAATAAATATAAAGAAAAAATTATAAAGTGTAAAGAAATTGTGAATTGTGATTTGTAGGTGAAGGAGGTGGGTAAACAGTTCTGATACTTTCATTATAATAGATCTCTTCAGAAGAGTGCGTACCTCAGACTGCCATGAAGACTACCCTTCTAATATCCTGTTCAATCATGTCTGGGATTTCTTGGAGGACTTTGTGCAAGTGTTCATGAGCAGAGCTGGTCATAAGCCACCTGTTGGTATAGATAGCCCTTCTCTAGACACTGGTCCTTCTTCTATTAGGGAAACAGACCGAGATACAGCCACCTGAGGTGACCCTGATTTTATTGTGTAAAGAATCTTAAATTATCCATGTCTTATAACAGCTTTTAAAAATGGAGGAACAACTGTGGTGAGTAATCCATGACTTTACTTCCACCACCTGAGAAACAGGCTGGTGGATCTCTATAAGTTTGAGGCCAGCCTGATCTACATGGAGAAGTGACCCAGGGCTATGGAGTAAGATCCTGTCTTACATAAATAAATAACTAATTTTTAAAATAAAGGCTTTTGAGTACTGTCTACCCAAATATCAGGTATAAGTGAACCAGGAGGTGCTTTGCTGATGGACAATGCTATGTGCTCTGTGGGCTTCACCTTCTCAGAATCCAGACTCTGCTGCTGGACCCAGCTCTGCCTGTCTCTTGCCTTAGGATGAGGCCTCTGTCTAGCTTTATAGCCACATGTTGCTTTCTTGACTTCTTGACTAAATCTTTACCTAATTTAAATGTCAGAAAGCTTCAAAGTTTCAGAGCTAGAGGGGAAGAAAAAAAGTGCTGATTATTTCATTTTAGAGATTCTAAAGTAGTTTTTGCTTTCGTAGAGAGCTCTTTTCAAATAAATAATCACATAAAATGTATTCTTTCTGTGTGTCCTAAGATGTAAATATAGCTGAGTTTATGTTGGGGTCTTTGATCCACTTAGATTTGTGTTTTGTGCAGCGTGATAGGTTTGGATCTATTTGCATTCTTCTGCACACTACCATCCGGTTATACGTTTGTCGAGGATGCTTTCCTTTTTACATTGTGTAATTTTGGCCTCTTTGTCAAAACTACAGTTTCTTCTCTATGGAATGTCTCCTGACTCTCTGAGAAGAGCTAGTGGGTCGTGGTACCCAAGTCATTCTGCTGTTTAAGTAGCTGCATTCCTCTCTCTTCTCCAGAGCTGGAGACTGAGGGCAGGGCCCTGCACACTGGGGGCCTCTAGGGGATGCCCCCAGTCCTACACTGTATTCTGCTTTCTGGCACCCAGCCATTGCTCATGGAAAGCACCTTTGTATCCTTGACTGACTGAAAGAGAAAAATGCAAAAGCAACTACAAACATCTGTGTTCTCTAATTCTTGCTTAAGATTTTTTGGGGAGGGGGCATTGGATGTATTTTTTTAAATAGTATTTCATTTAGGGCTTGAAATGATTTAGCAGGGGCATTTGCTAAGACATTGTATTAAAATGGAAATTACTTAAGTGGAAAAAGAGGTCGGTCTCTCTCTATCTCTATCTCTCTTCTTATAATTTCAAATCCTTGAGTAACAGCCTTTACAAATAGATTCTTGGATACATGCCCAGTTGAAGACCAAAAATTGTTTTCTAGTGGAATATATTTATCACTTTGAGAGTAGAACATGGCTGCCTTTTAGATAACATTGTTTTGATTCTTATCAAAAGTATCTAAAACCATTATGATTGAATGGTGTGGGGAATTAAGCTAATGTGTACATTGGAAGCTAGCTTTATGTCATCTTGACACAAACTAGACTCTTTCTAAAAGAGAGAACCTTAGATGAGAAAATGTTTACACTGGATCAGCATGTGGGCAAACCTGTGCTATACTTTCTTGATTGATGATTGATGTAAGAGAGACCAGCTCACTGTGGGTGGTGCTATCCATGGACTGGTGGTCATAAATACTATAAGAAGGGAGGCTGATTAAGCCATGAGGAGCAAGCCAGTAAACAGTACTGCTCAATGGTCTCCACATCAATTTTTTCCTTGAGTTCCTGACCCAACTTTCCTGGATAGATCTGAGATGTATAAGATGGAATAATTCCTTTCCTCCCCCAAGATACTTTTGGTCATGGTGTTTTATCATTGAAACAGAAGCCCTTCTAAAATCTTTTAGGAGAACTGTTAGTTCCATATGCATTATACTTGTGGTCCAAGGGGTGTCTGCTCCTCTTTCATACTTAGTGTTGGGGGCCAATGAGAGAGTATCTGTTTGAATGATGTCTACAGCAAAGATAAGCAAAGGGTTAAAATATATATGGGAAGACACTGAAAGGGGAGAAAAGAAAAAAGGAGAAGAGAGATTGAGCAAACACTGATGACACCACTGGATTTTCTCAGAATCAAATCAACTCATAGATAATTTTTATTACGAGTCTAAAAATTTGATGCAAGCTAAGCCAGTCTTTAAGTTAATTTAGGTTGTCAAATTATCAAGATGGAAATTAGAGTCAAGAATCTTATAGCCTGTCTATGGTCAGTCAGTGAGTGAGCTACAGTAAGCTAGACAATTTCTGTGGGTTTATATCTTTAACAAGGAGGGAGAGATATCAATAAATTCCTTTTTTCCACTTTTCTTCTTCCCACATTAATTTTCCTTAAAACACCTTAACTAAACCTACAACACAAACACACACATGAAAGAGAGAGAGAGAGAGAGAGAGAGAGAGAGAGAGAGAGAGAGAGAGAGAGAGAATCATGAAAGCAAAAGGGAACCAAAAGAAAGAACTCTAAAAAGCTTGATTCATTTATTTAGAAGTGGTAAATTTGAAATATATATTCTAAATCCATTAAATTGTAAAACATATCTATGAATGTATAAATAAGTATGATATTCCAAATATAGGATACTTTGATACTCTGCAAGTTTTGGACAATTAAAAGAAGTAAAAGCATAAAGTCTTGCAATTGTAAAAAAATTCTAGAGTCATTGAGTTATGATCCACTCTCTGGCTCTCTGCATGCAGAGGACCTAGAGAAGAGAAATGACTGCTTTATCTTGGCATCAAAATTGAGAGAGTGTTAGCTCACTCTTTCAAGTACTCTATTCATTACTCCATAGAACATTCCAGAAGAGAATTACCTACAAGAAATGATGTATTTAGACACTTAGCTTGTTAAACAATCTCAAATACATTACCAACTACAAGCACATAATGTGAACACTAGGTTGGAAATCCTTGCAACCGGTATTGGGAATTGCTGTGTTAGGCACCGGGCACCATTCCCTGGGGAAAGAGAAGCACAGCCTAGGTACTTGACATAAATTCTCCCTAAACTTTACAAATGGTTTCTTAGACTCCTAATACTATATCTATTTCGCTTAGACAAGGAGGTTGAATTGTAAGAATTAAGTTCCATGGGAACAGAAAACTTGAGCTACTGGTTAACTACTTCATGTTGAACATACACAGCAAAACTGGTATAAAATATTTAAGTGTTCGTTGCATAATAAAGTAGTACATTTGGCATGGAAATCAAATTATAAGATCTTTATTGATTTCAACATGCATGCCTTATGGACTCTGGGCTCTGATGTGAACAAAGCTTGCAACGGTGAGCAGAGAGAGGGGCTGTGTATCACATGCTGTTGGTCTCTAAGATGCCATCTCCCTTATAAGCCTTCTATTGATAGGAAAATGAATGTGTCATTTAACCAAATATAAACTCACCAAATTCTGCTGTCAAGAGGTCACACTGTAAATTAAATTATTCAACAAAAATTGAAAAAGAACATGCCATTTGCCCCACAAATTAAAAAAAAAATGTTTTCTTTTTAAAAATAACTGAGTGCTAAAGGTATTTATGGGACACTAACATAAGGTTACTCATACCAAGGATGAGCTTTGGTAACTGTCATTACCTCTAAAGTTTGGTGTGCAGTTCCTTTGACGGAGCTGGTTTGTATCACCTTCTGGTTGCAGAATAAAGCCTCCAAATGTCCCTAGAACAGCCAAAATGCTTGTTGCTCTTTTTAAGAGAAGACCAAGACAAAAATATCATCTGTTCTTTGTAACTGCAGACTCAGAGGGTAGTGAGGCACATGAAACCCATAGCTGAAGGCTTTATACTACAGATTTAAAAAGATACTGCATGCTTGTAATTCCAGCACTGGGAGGTAGAGACAGGAGATCAAAGGTTCAAGGTCATCCTTAGGTACACAGAAAATTCAAGGACAGACACCTTGTCTAAAAAGCAACCATAACAACAGTAGAGCCTAAATCTTAGAGAACATCTGCAAGGAAGGTCCAGAAGCTATACAAGTGAGCAGACTACTGACAGCTCTCAGGATGCAGTTGTCAGAGGCCAGACCTATTTATTGCTGAAGGACTTAAGCTTATTGTTTTTCCTTCTACTTTAAACTTATTTTAGATTTTGGGATGATATCATAAATAGAGTTGCAATTGTATGATAACCATGGAAGCCTAGCTGGGGATTTAAGAAGACACTTAAATTAATGAATTGTGCAAACTCTGAAGTGTAAAGAAGGCAAACATCTTCATGTCTATTTATTCAGCACCTGATCACCAGTTCCCACCATGTCCAAAGCAGCATTGCAGGCATTTGGAATGTAAGTAAAATATCTCTACATCCCTGAGTTATTGGTGCTTATTGTCTTAAGGAGCAAAACAGACAAGAATAATAAACTAAGAGTTTGACGGAGAAGAATGTGTGAAGAAGAGGAATATAAAAGTGGAACATTTTGTGGTTGAATAAGGGGATTAAGTTAAGTTTCATTGAGCCCATGATTTCTGAGAGGAACTTTGAATAAAAATGGGGCTGTCCAGTTATCTGGGGAAAGAGCCAAGAAATTGTCTTTGCTCCTTTCTCTTTGTTTAAGAGAGTATCTCTGGTAGCCCAGGCTAGCTTCAAACCTACCATGTAGCCCCCACCATTCAGTCCTAGGATTACAGGCATATACCGCTACACTTATTTTATGAGGAGTTGGGAGTAAACATAGAGCTTCTTGAATGCTAGACCAGCAATTTCCCAATTGAACTACATCCATGCCCCTAATGAAAATATCTTAAAGATGAAAACCTTTACAGTTTAGAGGAAGGAGATGATGCCAGGAAATCAAAGGGGGGAATATGACAGGTGATGTGGGACCTTTGTAAAACCATCAAAAGGAACTTAAAATTTTCAATGACCCTGATATACTACTGCTGAGTCCTAACAGAGAGAAGATGTGATTTGACTGTCATGTTCAGAAGATTCCTCTAACCACAGTGTATAATACAGACTCCAGTGATAAAGGCAGTAACAGACACAGAGCCACAAGGCTGCTGATGTGATTCAAGAGAATCATCTCAGATGAAACACTGATGCCAGCAGTGCAGGTGAGAGCAAGCTATCCAGAATACTGCCGGAAGTGAGGCAGAAAGAACTCGCTGGTGGGCTGAACGTGGGACACACTGAGGAAAATGAGGAATCTACTTTTCTTGGTGAGATAGAAAGAGAGTTACAAATAATTATTTCAATGGGGAAAACTATGGATGCTGTAGTTTCGTGACAAATGAGTATATATGTGAAGAATTTACTTGAAATGTTAAACTTGCTCTTCTTATGAGGTTTCTAAGAGAAGATGTCGAATTCTCAGTTGGATAAATCCATTTGAACTCAGAAAGGAAGACTGGGCTGGATGGAAAACCCTGGTAGTCACTGCTGTCTACATGATTATTCAGACCATGAGTCAAGAGGAGAACACCAATACATTGTAGGAAAAAAGAAAAAAAACAGAGCAGGATGGGGGAGCCCAACAAACAAACAAACAAAAACCCAATAGCTCAGGAAGAGGAGGCAGTGCTAGCCAATGAGTGTTGAAATAGGTAGTGAGGAGGAAACAGGAAGTTTGCACACCGGGGCCAAATGCTTCCTATATTGAAGCTGTTGCATTATGCTGAGCATGAGAAATTGGCTATTAGTTGCCTTTGGTTTCTGAGAAACAGAGGAATGGAAAGCTGGACAGAAAACTAAGTCTCCCAACAGTGTTGCCTAGAGCTGAAGGATAATAGAGGGCCCAAGAATGTAGCGCAGAGGGTACAGTGCATGAACACAGCATAGAAAAAGTCCCATTTTCCATCCATAACAATAGCACAAACCATAACATACACCTATACTCTCTAAACTGGGGAGGCAGGAGGATGGGAGTTCAAGATCGTCTTCAACTACATAACTGAGAACACCCAGGACTACACATATACATAGGATCCTGTCCCTAACACAAAAAACCAAAAACCAAACCAAAGACTTGGGGTTTGAGAAAATAAAGTTTATTTGCATGTTCATGGAAATGATTTGGTCCAGAGAGTAAGATTTTTAAATATTTATTTATTTTTTATGTGAATAAGTGTTTGGTTTCATGTATATGTGCACCTTGTGAATTCAATACCCTTGGAAGTCAGAAGAGGACACTGGATCCCCTGGAACTGAAGCTACAGATATTTATGAAAAACTAAGTGGGTTTTGAGAACCAAAACCTAGTCTTTCCCAAGTACTTTTAATCACTGAACCACTTCTCCAGACATGTATGTATGTATTTATGCATGTATGTATGTCTCACTTAACATCAGTGTGTGACAAAACCTCTTTCACTTGGAGTTTCAAGATAAATATTAGCAATAGCCTCCTGGCCATCTGGCAATGAGGCTAGGATATACCACCACAGGAAATTACATTAAGTTATCTACCAACAATCAAAAGAGGAGGTCATAACATAACAGATGGGGATGGCTTTGATGCTTCCAGTGCCAAGTGAGTTACCAAAACCACAGTGTTCAGAGACACTCAGTCCTTTGCAATTTTTTTTTTTTCAGAAGATTAGCTAAGAGTCTGGACCCCATAGCTGGCTGGCATTGCTGGCTCTGCTACAGGAGATATGAACTGTATGACATACAGCAGGTTATCTGAACTCTCTCTGTTCAAGTTTACATATTTGTAAAATGATAATAAAGTAAGCATTCTCTCTGTCAGCTCTGAGAACCCTTACAATGTGTGTTTCAGAGCAAGTGTTCTCTATAGATTTTTGTGAGAAGTGATAACTCCTACCTCATATGTGTTCAATTCAGATAGACCTAGAGTACCAAGGCAGTCAAGAAAAGAGATACTTGTTTATTTAACACTTCAAATATTTTTATTGCCTGTAGTTATTGTGTGCATGTGTGTATTTATACGTGCAAGTGTTTTTGAATATTATTTTAACTGGGGAACTATGTGTTACATTTGTTCATGTTGCAGAATGTCACCTTAACTGTGTAAAGATGAGTTAGTTTTATTTATGCTGCATTTGTTTAATTATGTATGTTTCACTTGGCCTGCCTAAAGCACCTGATTGGTCTAATAAAAAGCCAAATGACCAATAGCTAGGTTGGAGAGGGATGGGCAGGGCTGCCAGGCAGAGAGAGTAAATAGAAGGAGAAATACAGACTCAGAAGAAAGAAAAGAAAAGCAGAGAAGGACAGATGAGGGATGCTCCTGGGGCAAGAAGTCAGGCGCTACCAGCCAGCAGACACAGAGAAGCAGTAAAAGGAAGATAAACAGAAGAAAGGCTACAAGCCCTGATGCAAAGGTAGATAAAGAGAAACAAGTTAAAAGAGCTAGTCAGAAAAGAGGCTTTCAAAACTAATAATGAGTCTCCAAGTCATGGTTTAGGAGCTGGTTGGTGGCCCAAAAGGAAAAGCCTGGTATGTGTGGGGTGTGTGTATGTCATGATGGGCATATGCAGATCAGATGTCACTTTTTAGGAATGGGTTCTTCCCACCACAGAGAGTCCCAGGAACTAAACTTGGTTATCAGACTTGACTTCAAGGGCCTTTAGAGATGCTAGTTTTCAAGTAATGATTATCAGAAGTTGCAAAGTGCTTGTCATAGAAGCCATATTTAAAGGGACCCAGAGAAAGTGTCAGACCTGGCCATTTGAAGCTGAAGACTCTGTAAGAAAAAGCCAGAGTTTGAAAGCACAGTGGTGGATTTCTGAACAGATCTGGTCTGTGAATTGGTGGCTGGAGTCCTGTATTGGAATTTACACTCGATCTTTTTACAGGGAGTTATCACAATGCTCAAACTCAGTGGACCCTATTAAAACCGAGTCAACGGGAGCCTCATCCATCCTCACCACATAGCACAATAGAAAATTAACATCCTTTCCAAATCATTTCAGTGAATTCACCCTCCACTCCACCTGTCTTTGACTGTCCTTGGTTACACCTGTCGACCGCCTGCAGATTCTCACTTCTCACATTGTCTCCTTACATTTTCTTCTACTTTTTGTCTTCAGGGACAGCTTGAGCCAAGCTCTGACTCTGTCCTTGATTCTTTTAGCCAGGCAGTACGACACTGCCAAGGCCCTCCAGTGCTAGCTCTGTGGGTTGTCCCAAGGGAACATTTATCCAGCTTCCTTTTATTGTTATTATTATTTTTTATCATATGATGCAAAGGATAATGACCCACAGCACCAGGAATGCGTGTGAGATGTCTTAAATGCTTGCACAATCCCTGGACCACAGCATGCTGTCACAAATCCTGAAAATGGACAAATGAAAGTATTAACGGATTTTAATTATGTATAAAATAAGCTATCAAGCCTGGCATGGTATTGTATGCCTGTGGATGCAGCATCTGGTAAGAGAAGGAAAGAAGGTTCAAGATTATCCTTATCCATCATCTCTCCCCCAAAATAAAATGCTAAAAAGTTATACTTTTGTTAAAGATTGCACAAGGCTGATGGATTAAAATGCCAATGATCATGAAGAGTTGGAAAGTTTCTGGCCCGGGGTTATTTGCCTTGTTTTATCTTTAGCTTCCAGGTAGATATTTATTAATACCTCTGTGTTTGATTTTGCAGTTAAAAATCCCCTTTTCTGGAATGAATGCCCTCATCCCCAGCAACCCGGAAGGCTAAAAACCCTATCAGATAACATCTGAGGCTGTCATAGAAACCTCCCCGATTTGCCCTCCCCGACTGACTTCCTGGTCTTTCTATCACTGTACTTTATTTAACTCAGCCAGTGCCTTGATTGCTAACTTTCATTGCTCCATTACTATAAAACCTTTTTAAACTGTTGTCCATTGGAACATGGCATTCGGAGTACCCTGAACCTGGGTGCCTGGCTCATGGTTATGAGTATTCCTCTCCCGATAAATGATCTCTTCTTCCATTTGAGATGGGAACTGTGTTTTTGCATCAGCAAAGTCCTTACAGGCTGTTTGAGACCAGATTCAAAACCTCTTCAAAGAAAGAAAGGAAGAAGAAAAGTGGCCTGAAAATTAGGGGAAGGGGACACTGAAAAGCTCTATCAAATGGTCTGAAAAGGCAGCCTCAGGGCTCACCAAAAATTCACTTCTTGTGACATCATCTTATGTTCTTTAGGTTTAATTGTTAGCTATTTTAACTTTGATTAATTTTTGTTATATTTACTGATTAAATAAATGAATATTTGAAAACATATGAACAGAAAGGCTCAAACCGAGACTCTGACACCGTATTTGTAAAGTCTGCAGTAAATGGGAACTTTCAACAAGAGAGAAGAGCGCTCCCTTGGGTGGCCGGCCTCTTATCTACGGATGCAATCCATCTTACTAGGGACCATGTGCATCCCAGGACACATTCCCTTGACCATGGCATATGAGCATCATGTCAACCCTGGGAGACATCTAATTCCTTCTGGTATAGATAGGCAAGAGGCCAGTCATTTCCCTCATGAACAGTGGCCCCATCCTTTGTCCTATGCTCAGCTTCTGCAGAGAATGCCTTCTCTACTCTGCCCATCACAGTGCCACCAGTAGCCACCCATGGGGAAGATGCTGCTTCCATCCATTTATCTTTTTAATATCTTCTTATAAACCACCTCCTCATTATGACTTGAATTGCAGTTGGTTGTTTATGTATATGCTCCTGCTTATTGTGTTCTATTATACATATGCTCACACCCACAAGCACCTCATCCCACACTCCACCCCCCACACCCTCACACTCACACATACCCCACATCTAATCACACACATACAATCCACACCCCATCCATACTCCAGAGCCATACCCACTCACACCCAACACATACCCATGCTTACACCCACCCATACACCCACAACACACACTCAGTATAACCTCCCAGAAGCAAGGGGAGGTATCCTCAGTTTTCTCAGGGCCTTTCCCATTGTACTTCCTATTCAAAGGAGAAAGAAACCAATTTGGGAGAGGAAACAAATGGAAAGTGTTGTGTAAATGCTTCTTGACCATTTTCCCACAGTAAATAGCTGTAAAGAAGAAAGATAGGGGGAAAAAAAAACCCTACAGTGAAAGAGACAAGCACAGAAGAGTTGGGATACTGCTTACCTTGTATTATAAGATGCAATTAAGTGGCACCATTTTTAAAGCCTTTAATTGAGGTGTGAAGAAAGAATGCTTATATGTCTCTTTTGAATAAAGCATTGACTCTGAGAAGGTCATGAAACAAAGAAAGAAAAGAGAATGTGGTTCCAGAATCTGTTCTGTGGTTTTAAACTCCATGCCTGAGATGCCTCTATAAACAGGGTGTGTTGTGGGCAACCTGGCAGGATGCAAGCTTGAACTTGCTGAATTCTGTGAGAAATAAAACAGAAGCACAGTGGTGTGGCTGAGATCTTGGTGTGGCACAAGACAGGTTGCAGATACCTAGTTTCTTTTTAAATCTAACGTTTTATTGATTCTTTGAGAATTTCATCCGTATTTTCATCATGTTCCCCCTCCATTTCTCCCCAGCTCCTCTGCTGTCTATCACACTCCTCCTCTCAACCTTGTGTCTCCTTTTGTTTATAACTCAAAGTACACTTTGTGCTGTCTATATATTTGCACATGTCAGACTATCCGCTAAGCTTGTTCAATCTACCAGGGGCCACAGCCTTAAGGAGAAGCAGCTGTCCTTCCTCCAGAAGCCACCAGCTGTCCATAGCTCCTTGTGAGCCCCTCCCTCCTCCAATCAGGAGTGTTGACTATTTTGATTTTGTGCAGGCACCCACAGCTCTTGTGAACATGTGGATAGAACAGTCCCGTCATGTCCAGAAGACACTGTTTCAATGCTGTCCTCTCCACCTTCTGGCTCTTACTGACTTTTCTGCCCCTTCTTCCATGATGGTACCTGAGTGTTATGGGAGGAGAGGGTGATACAGATGTCCCACTTGTGACTGATCAACCCATACACAATCTCTGACCTTGGCCATTTGTAAGATTCTATGCTACGTACACAACAAAACTTCTCTGATGAGGTCTGAGAACTGGTTGTTTATTTTAACTGCTGTTTTGTAAAATGTGTAGGGTTCTCAGAGTAGGAGGCCCAGATGTTTATTATATTCTGATCTAAATGTCAGCTAATGGGTACAAGCACGCACTTAGGCAGCAACATTGTACACCACAGCATTGTTATTTATCTTATGTTTTAGCTTAAGTCCTGATTGCCATCACATGACATACAGTTTGTTGTTTTTTTTTTGTTTTTTTTTTTTTCAGGATTTACACTCTTACAGCGGTGTGTCTTGTGAATGATGGGGATGTTTTCAGACTTCTGCCTGGTTATTAATTTCCATTCTCTGGGTACTTACTGTTGATTGAAGTTCTGCATCTAAGCATTGGGTTGCAGATCAGTGGTGAACACCCAGCACTTCCTTTGCTCTTGATACTGAAGAAAGAAAACAATCCTGTAGCTGGGGGTAGGGGGCTGGAGAGAGAGCTCAGTGGTTAAGATAACTGACTGTTTTGTTTGTTTGTTTGTTTTTGTTTCTGTTGTTTTTTCCAGAGGACCCAGGTTTGATTCCCAGCTCCTTCACGGTGACTCACAACCATTTGTGACTCCAGTCCCAACACACACACACACACACACACGCACACGCACACGCACACGCACACGCACACGCACACGCACACACACAGGCAAAACACGCATGCATATAAGGGGAAAAAATCTAACAGTTAAAATCTTTCTCTCACAAGCTATATGGTGAAGAAGAGCCCTTAGTGGGGTGCTCTTCAGCACTGCAGAGATCTCTCCTGAGATGAGTGGATGCTTTGTCACCAAAAGCAGGGACTCCCTGGCTGTAGGTCTAGTGAGGAAGTGGGGGCTTTAGAACTCACTCCATGTTCGTTTCCTCATTGTTCCATGAAAAGCTCCCCATCTTAGTTTAGAATATCAGCTTACGTGTGAAAACATTCCATTTCCATTTTATGAGGACCCAACCTACACTGTCCTTCTGAAGTGAACAGATCTCTCACGTGGAAGCTTCCTCTCGGAATTTGGGAAAGTTCAAACAATTGTCCAGGCTGAAGACAATGTGACTTCTGGAGTTCTATTTCCAGAAGGGCAATAAACTATGCAAGAATTTCTGTGCTGTGACATCAGGATTCTTATGCGAAACTGTAACTTGAATATTTAAGCTCCAAGAAGAAAGTGCTAACATAAAGACCAGCATGCAGAACATCAAGACGATCAGAAAATGTAAGTATTAAATTTGGAAGAGACAGGAATGGGCTGGAAAAGAGCTTCATGTAGGAAATATCACAAAGTGGGATTTTGAAGCTTTGCTAGTAAGGGCTATAAATGCCAATGACGATGCTACTTATGGGGAATCAAAAGCATAGCAGCATCTCATATTCTATGGTGTTGACTTTAATCTAACAAACAGCTCTTCATTATAAACATACACTAAGCAAAACATCTGATCTGGTGACTCTGCTCACAAGGAGAATTATTCTCTGACTCTCTTTAGCAGGGTGTGGAAGGATAATCTTCTCTGATAGGTAGACGCTTGGCCAAGAGCCAAACTGAGCATCCATGAGCACTCAAAACAATTAGAAAAGGACTCCTTCTGAATTAACAGGTATCTGTGGACAGGGGAATTTACTAATCTGTCTGGATTGAAATGTTTAAGACACAGGCTTAGAAGTGGAAAAGCCAGTGACCAGGGGAGAGCACAACCGATGTCAACTACATGTCCAAGCCCTCAGAACAGATACTCACGGTTTTTTTTTTTTTTTTTTTTACCATTCTAAGAGGAAAAAGTTGAATGCTATAATTTTCTGATTTTCAATTATATTACGTAACATATAATTACATAATCTCTCCACTTACCTTTCCTCCCTCCAACCCCTCCCATGTGGCTCGTTACTCCTCAAATTGGTGACTTTTCCCCTCTTTGACTATTATTGTTACACATATCTCTATGTAAACACATGAATATACAACTTCAACCTGGTGAGTCCTTTTGGTGTTGCTCGTTGACTTCAAGGCTCACTCCTCTGTGTTGGATAACCCGGTAGGGTATCCCTGGTAAGGCTGTTTCTCACTAGTTGTCATAGTTCTTTGAGGATTGTGACCCCGTGAGCTTCCCCTTCTGTATTAGTGTGTCCATTGGTGTTATTCTTGTTGATAAGACCTATTGTTGAGATAGCTTTCATTCCACAAACTTTACTTTGTAAAAGTATAGAAATACATAACATACCTATTGTATGCTTTTTTTCTTGAGGATTTTCTTCAATTTGTAACAAAAAAAAAAAAACCAAATAAATATCCAGAGGAGACAGTATATTTTGAAATTATGATTCTTCTTAAGGATTTGACAGATGACTCAGCAGGTAAGTTCACTTACAGTGGACCTGTGCTTAGTTTCCAGTACCCACATGGTAGTCCATGATCATCTCTAACTCCAGTGTCAGGGATTCAGCCACTGAACATCACATGGTGAAGATACAGTGAAAAGTTCATACTCATGAAATAAAAATTATGAGAAATAAATAGAAGTCCCTTTTATTCAAAGATATAGCTTTTTTATAAAAAACATCTATGGAGTTAAAAGTTACTATGGAAACACTGGAGTATGTATGAACTTTCTTTGAAATAATACTTCAGAGCTGGTACCAGCATAAGTCACCAATACAGGCAACCATGTGACATAGTTACAGGCCATTCGTTTTCACAGTTATGAAGGGGTCAGCACCTATTCATCACTTGTGGCTATAGTTACAAATAGCTTCAAGGGAGACAGAAACACAACCCAAGCACTGTATCTTATTTAACAGGTACAATTAGCTATGAGTGTTTCCATAGGAGATTCTTAAAGTATTCTTATAATACTTGGGTAGGTCCTGGAAAGTTGATGGGATTACAGTATATTTCTAAAAGCTATTTTTCCTGTAGTGACCTCGACTTCCTTAATTTTGAAAACATTTTGAGGTCAGATTTTGGCAACAAAAAACCTGGATTTTCTTTTTAATCAAAAAAGTTTTACTGACACCAATTTATTTTCAGAATTTGCCATGTCTCTGTAAAACCATTATCATGTTGGAAAATGACCTAGGTGGGAAGACGTCTCATATCCGTTTGACAGATAAAGAAAACAACGCAATTTATAAAAGTGTTATTAAAGGCCATTGAGTCTCCTGGAAATCCTTATTGACTGAACCTTTGCTCTTCATACTTCCGTTTTTACTCACCTAGAGAATGAGATAGCCAGCAACCCACACCCACACGAAAATACTCTTATTTATAAAGATCAGAAAGGAATTTCCCAGAATACTTCAAGAAATGTGAAGGTTATCTTCAGAGTTAGCAATTTGATTTTATGTCAGGACTGAGGCATAATTTCTACAATTCTGTGATTTAGACATTTTCCTGAAATACGCTCTGCATATCTACCTTTACCTATTTTGACTTAATTTGCCTCTCACCCACCAGGCATGATGAGCAATGTGGTCTCTAGGTCACACCCTGAGTTTCCACACTCACTCAACATCAGCTAACAGAGCCTTTCTCTGGTCTTTCTGCTTATAGTAACAACAAACACACTTCTTTTCCCAAGGTGGGAAGGCTTGTGTTATTCCATTTCTTCTTCTCTTTTCTTCTTGAAAACTCTACCTCCCTGTAAAATAGATCTCTGAGCCAGCTTTTCAAGGTCTCAACTCCACACTCTTAGCCCATCTCCTAACTCATTACCTGTAGAAAACTTTGTCTTTGTTCCTACTTTATTTTAGTTTCATGTTTGTGTATGGGTGGACATGTGTATGAGGATGGTTCTGTGTGTGTGTGTGAGTGTCTGTGTGTGTGTGTGTGTGTGTGTGTGTGTGTGTAGGCCAGAGATAAACCACAAGTGTTGTTCCTCAGGTATCATCAACCAGTTTTATTTCTTGTTCCCTTCCCTCCCTCCCTCCATCCCTCCCTCCCTCCCTCTCTCCCTCCCTCCTTCTCTTCCTTTCTTCTTTCCTTTATGTCCAGTGCTTAGATGGAGGAAGAACAAGTGGATTTCTGGGGCTGATTGGCCAAACCTTACTTATTTGGAAAACTCTAGGCCAATCAGGAGGAGACCTTGTTTATAAAATAAAATAATAAAATAAAATAAAATAAAAGTTTTAATTAATTGACACCTGTTAAAGTCAGGTTGACCTCTAACCTACATACAGGCACATACATACATAAGTGTGCCTACATAGACAAAAACAACAAATATAAACCCACATGCATGCATGTACACACACATGTACAGAGTCTGGACAGGACTTCTTACACATTTGCATTTACAAAGAACAGTTGGGGCCCCTTTAGAATTGCTCAGGGAGCAGGCTGGCAAATCTACCATGGAGCTGCTAAGCTCAAGGCTATGCCCATAAGCACTTGCTGTAAGAACTCTCTAACTGGGAGGAACAGTAGTTTGACTTTCTAGAGTGTGAAGAACAAAGGTTCTTCTCACTGAAGAATCTGGTCATGAGCACACGCTTCCTGCCTGACTGTGGGAGTGGAATTCCTCTGATAACACAGGTGTGTGCACCAAAGTCAAGCATGGTGACTTGCATAAGGCAATTTCAGCATGGACTATTAACTCCAAATTGTGGAAACCTAGAGTTTATACTGTCCTCTTGCCCCACCTGTCCTGGAAGTCCAGTGCAGAGTTACCCTAATGGAAGCATGGGACTAGGCAAAGGGGGTTGGGGGTGTGATGCCTTTGATGCCCCCAGCCTGGTAAACTGTCAAAGGATCAGAAAAGTGTACATGGGGTGGCTCTGCCCAGCCTCTTCTCTTCTCTCTCTTCCTTTC
This sequence comes from Phyllotis vaccarum, assembly GCA_033318265.1. Taxonomy (NCBI): domain Eukaryota; kingdom Metazoa; phylum Chordata; class Mammalia; order Rodentia; family Cricetidae; genus Phyllotis; species Phyllotis vaccarum. The sequence goes on from JARWLC010000009.1 coordinate 65,434,545, forward strand.
TTCCTTCCATCCTTTCTTTCTTTCTTCCTTTTTTTTTTTTTTGCTATGGCAAAGAATTGAATTATGCTTTATGTTTCAAAGGAGGGATCAGGACACACAGAAACTCAGCTTCAATGCAAACCTGAAACTTTCCAGGTGGATAAACACTCAAATCCCTACCTGGTCACTCCAGTGTTGAAGTGTCAGAAATCGGCTTGCTGCTGCATATGGTTCGCTGCTCATCACACCCTGTGAGAGGGAGGAGTGAAGCCAAGTGAATATTTGGAGAAGAACGCATCTCTGCTTTCAGTGATGACTGAGCCTTGTGTTGTCTTTCCGGGCTCACTGCCCTTGCGCTTGCTAAGGCTCTTTATTTACTTGACCTGGCTCATGGCAGTGCAGGAATCCTCTCAACTCTCAAGGATTTTCTTTGTCCCTGGTCCCTAAATCATCCCCAGTGGCAGGTGATCTCCAGTCCGCACACTACTGCTTCTTTCTCCAGGTTATTACTTCGATTATCAACACTTTCCTCTAGTTTTTAGGTCATTTTCTGTCCCTTGCCTTTGGTGCCACTTCCAATCTATAAACCTGATTGTCTGTCTTTCTTTCTTTCTTCCTTTCTTCCTTTCTTCCTTCCTTCCTTCCTTCCTTTCTTTCTTTCTTTCTTTCTTCTTTCTTTCTTTCTTTCTTTCTATTTCTTTTTTTCTTTCTTTCTTTTTTCTTTCTCTTCTTTCTCTCTCTCTCTTTCTCTCTCTCTCTCCCTCCCTCCCTCCCTCCCTCCCTCTCTCTCTCTCTCTCTCTCTCTCTCTCTCTCTCTCTCTCTCTCTCTCTCTCTCTCTCTCTCTCTCTCTCTCTTTCCAAGTTTTTTGATTTCCCTCTGGGTTAGTTATTGATTACAGAAGCCTCCCTTACACTGTTTCCCAAATCTGAGCCTTCAGTTCTACACTGTCCTGCCTGCTGTCTCTTTATGCTAAGCTCTTCCATTTCATTCACACATAAGCAGTTCCGTTCTCAACTTAAACTCATTCATGGGCTCTCTTCCTTAAGCCTTCTATTCTTCACAGTCATTTCGCAGACTATAGAACCCAGCAGTGTTGCTTTCTTCCTACATACCTTTTGTCTAAACCTAGAATATGCTTCTACAGTTGTGGTAATTTGTTTATGTGTAAAAAAGTGAAGAATATTTTCTAAAGTTTTAAATTTATAAGTCTCATGTGAAAAACAAGGATCAGATATTAGATGAATAGATAGGACAATTTTAACTTTTAACTTGTAAATCAATTATACAAAATTTTATTTGCCTCCATGTTCTATTATCTCTAAAGTTATTTGGATAAATCATGACTTCAATGTTACCCAGCCACAGCCACAGAAATCCAGATACAGTCTGGGATACTTATGGTTCTGTGACAGCAAGTCCAATGCTGGAGGTTTATACCAACATGTGGTATGCCAGGAACATCTCTAATATTTGCTAAGCTGACAGACAGAAATGACAAAGATAAGAAATAAGAAAAATGAAGGAAGGGAGGGAGGGAAGGATCGATGGAAGGAAATTATATTTACAAGAGGGAAGCAAAACACAGAAAGAAGATATAAACATGCAGTGGGAGAGAGAAAATTCTGCCTAGGAAAAGCTTTTTAAGAGATTTGCAGGATATCATGTGGTGCCTGTGTCATGAGGGCTTTCTCTGAGCTGACCAGCATGGGTAGCTCTGAGTTTGCTGGCTTCCAAGTCATAAGTTCATGAAACTATGACACAAATGGGCACAATGTCTTCCCAGAAAGTTCAATTACATGTCAGTCTAATTTGGTATATACACATTGATGACTGGTTGTTAAAATTTATGTAGGGATCATTAACAAACTCCAGGATTGGCTGAATGCCTTTTTGGAAGTGATCTAAGTGATGAGAATCATTGAGATTTGCAGCCTCACCCCTTAGCTCAGGAGTTCAGCTTTGGAGGCACTGAACAAGGGGAACAATGAAGGATTGATGTCTGCAGTTTCCAAGGTTTGTATTCTCTTCAGAGATGCATGAGCCATTTGTCTGGAAAACACGAAATACCTGTTGCAGTTGTCTCTTAAATACTAAATACACTTCTTTAAGGGGATTTTAATCACTGGTAGGGTCTTTAGTCAGGGTTGGCAGTGATCACCCTGGTCACAGTGATGAGGACAGATTAGAACATTTCCCTTTTATAACAGTAATAGCAGACCCAACATGCCCAGTGATTGTGGTTTTAAATAAATCAACAAACAGTATTTAATTGGCAGACAAGAAGGCACCATGGGGCTTTATTTAAATCAAACTGTCCCAAGAGTACTGAGTGCAGATAACGTTGGTTAGGAATTAATGGAAGGATCTGTGTTTAAATTTATTTAAATTTATTCAAGTTATGATTTGTTTCTTGATTTGTGGAGTCAATTTCAGTTTCAATGATTATGGTCCTAGTATTCAATACCAGTGTTTCCCCATATTATGAGAAATTTATAGAAAGGATTAAAATTTAATTATTTTCCTCTAAGTAAATGTAACTTTCTTCAGAGAGGAAATGGGGACAGTGAGATGGACACTTGTAACCTCCTGACTTAGTGTTTGTGTTAGGAAAATGAGTTCCACCAGTCAGGGAACCAACAAAAGTTCTCACAGGCAACAGAGGCCTTGACAAAGATATCTGTATTGTGTGCAACACTATAGTTTCAGAATCTTAGGAATTATGTCATTAGGTCGAGTTCTGGGACATTTACACACTCTGTGGTGCTGCAGAGACCCAGGGAAACACAGGCTTAGGATGCTGCCGCCTTTAGGAAAGCCAACCGTACGTGTGTCTGTGACATTGGAGAAAACAGGTCATTTTAAAGAGCACCAAAGACATATGGAATCTGTTCTTGCCTGTTTCAGAAAGCCAAATGTGCTGTTGATGACTACAGTTCTGTGAAATGGGCTGCTTTTCCATTAAGAAAAAAATAGTAATAAAAATATAATGTGACTGTGATATATTTAATTTTTTGTTTATTGATTCTTTGGGAAATTCATAAAGAATTTTAATCCCACTTATTTCCCAGATCTTTCATGTCTGCCCTCAACCCTTATAACCTCCTCTCAAAAAGAAAATAAAGAATAAGAGCCCTGGGGCCTACCTCTCCAACCTGCGGCTCTTCCCTTAGTCCTGCCATAGACATTCTAGCTCTATTCCCCTGTGATATGCCATTCTGGTTCTCCGTTGTTCCCACACCTCCACCTCTTCATTCGCCTTTGGCTTTGGAAGTTTAAGTACATCACACAGTATACCCTTTTGCTCAAATAGCTTTATTTGCAAATGTTCATTGCAATGTGTTGTTGGTCTACTTCAAGACTCCTGGCTTCTGCTGCACCATCTATCCAGACCGTCACCAAGAATCCTCTCAGATATCCTGGTGTTGCCCTGAGTCATGGACATCCTGAGCAGATGGTTCCACAGGACTAGTCAGTCCCTTCATGAAATCCAGCAGCTCATAGACAGGGGTGTGTCAACTCAAAGCCTTGAATCTGGTCCTGGGTATCAGATTGTCAGCCATGGGATTTCCACTGACCACCCTCTTCACCCCTGCCCCGGGGCCACCAGCAGGGCCGACTCTTCTAGTCCCCTGCCATTGGGGCCAGCTTTCCTGAACCACTGGGGGAGGGACTGGGGCAGATCTCCCCGTGCTGGGAGGGGCGGGCCAGTTCAGCAGCAAATAGAAATCAACATGGCTTCAGGTTGCAGCCTAGACCACTGACCTCTGCATGGCCCTTGGTGGTAACACAGGTCAACACAGACTGCAGCTGCAGTAGGACCAGTGACACAGATGTTCCTCTTAGTGGTAGCATGGCCCCCAGACATCAACATGACCTCAGGTGGCAGGCCCTGACATCTGAATGGCCCTTTGTGACAACAGGGGCCATGGACATCAACAAACACAGGATTCTGCTGCAGTGTAGCCACACACACAGACATGTCCTGCTGTGGGATAATGCTCTTGTATACTGTAAAAATTTGCCACTCATACTGATTTAATAAAATGCTGATTAGCTAGTAGCCAGGCAGGAAATATAGGCGGGACAACCAGACTAGGAGAATTCTGGGAAGAAGGGCAGAGAAGCTGTCATCAGCTAGATACAAATAAGGCATGATGAGAATGCTGGATTGAATCAAAGGTACCAAGCCACATGACCAAACACAGATAAGAATTAATGGTTCATTTAAGCAAACGAGTTAGTTAGTAATAAGCTTGAGCTACTGGCCCAGCATTTACTATAATATTAAGCCTCCCAGACAATGATTTTGGAAGTAGCTTTGGATATTTGAGAGTTTCTGGCAGGACAGAAGCTTCTGATTACAATGTTCCTCAGTATCAGTCTGGGCTGGACGTCACCATGGCCTCAGGTGGCAGCTCAGAGTCCTCATATCAGCCTGTTCCTCACCACTGTCAGGTTTCCCGTTCCACTCTCTCCACAGCACACAAACTGCTCTGCTTCTCTTTCCCACCTCTCCATCACATATTTGTTCACTGTAATGGCACCAGCTATCTCTGCTCTGAGGCCTGCAGTGGGTGCTTGGGTTCCTGCAGCCACTACCCAATGCACATATAAACATTATATCTGACATAGCTGGTTACATGTTGTAAAAGATTAACTAATTTATCTTCTTAGAAGGGATTAGATGATAAAATCCAGTATAGTTTCTCATGCAGCAAACAACTAGAAATATACTTTTTTCTATAGAATATGTTTCATTATATGTTGGTCATTTTTTTCTTTTAACTTTGAATGGAAATGTTACTGATTGTGTTGAAGCTGATTCAAGTTCAGGAATGATGACCAGGGTAAATCTACCTAAAACTAAAAATTAATGCATTTTAGAATTGACAATAAAATCCTCAAGTTTTCTCAATTCTTACCATGCCTCGAGTACTACTTTCATAGGAATGTAATAATTAAAAAGTACTTTCTTTGCAAAGAAATGTATGTGTGTTTTTTCCCAGAAGCAATATTCTAATGCGCACATACTATAGTAGCATATTTTCCATGTGGAGACATGGTTATTTTATAAAATCATACAATAATTCTATCTATGTACTTCTGATGCTTGGGTCCCCTGGATCCCCTTTACACTTCTAAGGCTCTATATCTACATGTATTTTATGTCACGAACAAGTCTAAGTTCCTTTTACTTATCATTTTGAAGGTGAAATTTTTCTTTTGTGATGTGAGAGTTTCTTTGATTTCCATGATATTCAGGGTTTGAAGGTTTTTATTGATCATCTGGGCTTTTCTGTGGCTCTGCAGGCCTGGTTCCTAGGTGTCCTCACTTTAGCTCTCCTTCTGAGTCAGTTATTGTGTCCACTTTTATTTTAGCACTTGGGCTTCAGTCGCACGGCTCTGACGTGGTCTGAGTATGTGATTCACGACAACTGAGACACCTGGGAACTTTGCCCTGCATAGAAAGATTCACCTCTGAGCTCATGGGATGGTCAGGAAGGAAATGGAGAATACTGACACGTACTTATAAAAACAGCTTCTACTTCAGTCTCTCTGCACACACGAGGCTAAGTGAGGAAATTTGCTCACCGCAGCAAACATATGGTGGAGGTTATCATCAGCCAGGTTGATAACCGAGAACAGTGCACTAGAGCTTCCCAAAAGACAAAACGTCTTCATATTGTTTTCAGCTTATGACTGTGTGTTGAGCTTCTTCATAGTTGTTCATGGTTGAATAAAGCCTGTGGGTCACAGGTTGGGCACACATGGTGTTACATAGAAACACTCAGAAAATACGCTTACAATTGTTTACATTTGTTTGTGTTTTGGGGAAAAAAGCCAGTTGTCTATAAATCCTAACTTTAACCTAATTATATTTGTTCTGGATTTGCCTCCTCTGTTTCTTGTGTGCAGTTATATTGTGTTAATTCTTTTTAAGAACAAAAAATATGTGCATGTCTTCACACACACACACACACACACACACACACACTTACCATAAGAAGCAGAGATAGTTCATGTCTATGACAGCTTTATACCTTATCTGTGATATTTGCCTTTGCTGTTGTTAAGACAACCTAAGTGTTTTCGTTTGATTCTTTACTCCCAACACAAAGTTCCTTTAAAAAAAATAAGCATGTCAAATAAGTAAAACAAGCATGAATTACTTTAGTTAAACATTAAATAGAGTGCAAGGTATCAGACCCTGATAAGAGAAGAATGCAGATCTGGCTTTCTGAGTGAGAGGAGTTAAGGCAGTCCAGCTTGCTTTGTAAATAGCAACCGGTATCAACACTTGTGCTAAAATACAGTGGCAGGCTTCACTGACTTCTAATAAACTTCTATCTCTATTTTAGTTACATTAAAATTTTTATAAGAATCAGCTTTATAAGAGTCAATGGAAAATATCATTCAGTCTTTTAGCGTAGATAATAAATAAGGGTCTAAACATTTAAACATTAAAAATAAATGAACTAGATAAATTAATAAGGGTTTAATATGCTCCTGAAAATATCTCTTAGATAACTGCATGGACTTACGTGTGAATGAGAAACTATCATTACCCCAGTAGACAATCCAGGTCACTAGGACTGTTACTTCCCAGCCTCATGGTTTCAGAGCATGTACAACCATCCTCTTTCATTGGCCATGAGTTGTACACAGCTCATATGCTGAAACTTGACACTCAGATCTATCTAGAAGCTGATGAAGTTCACAGAAACCTTAGAAATTCTCTATCTTGCCTGAGGAATTTCTCAAGTTTATGGATCCACAGGAGCCTCTCTATTCCTGGATCTCCACAGAGTACACTAACCCAAGTCTGGCAGGCTCAGGAGTCAGATACCAGACAGGAGACAATATGGGCACTTTACACAGTCAGGAAGACCCAGGTGAGTGTGATTCCTGCTGTGGTTAAAAAGGAGGAGAAGCATACTCCACAGTCAAGGTCAATGTCAACTTGAAGTCCTTTCTATCCAGTCTGGGTGCTGTGTTCCTTCTTTACAATGAATAAACTTTCAAGAAAATAAGGCAGATATATTTTATTTTGTCATGAGTAATATATTCAGGATTCTATTGATTTTTCTTAGGGTAATACGAAAGGATCTGAATAGTCAAACAAAGGCACCCATTTCAACACTTTGTCTTTTTTCATATCTTTCCTCCCTCTCTTCAGCTGGGCTGGGAGCTCGGGCTGGTGCATAGCTGTGGATCTCCAAAAAGGATTTTCTCTACTTTTTACAGCACACACGAACCTCGAAGATGCTGTGCCAAGTGTGAAGTTATAAGAAAAAAAGCAAACGCAAAATGTCACTCTTTGTATTAAGTTTCTGGCCTGGACTTTCTGACCTAGCCTAGGTACAGACTCACTGATTCCTAGACCTGCAGACCCGCAGTCCCGCAGAGACACACAGACATTTTATGCTGATCAGCCTAAGGCCCAGGCATATAACTTGCTAACTCCATAGAGGTTTTTTTTTTTTTTTTTTTTTTTTTTTTTAAATTATGTCTTTACTGTATATTTCTTATTTCTTATCTTTTTCTGTTTCTGACCACACCATTGCTTGGTTAGGGTTGTTGACTCCACCAAGCTCCCTCTATTTCTTTCTATTTCTGTCCACAGCTTTAATCTGTCAAGCTGTGACTAGGGATTAAAGGCTTTACTAGGATGTCTGGTTGGCTCCACCCTGTTCCTAGTCTAGCTTCATAGAATTTAGCTTCTTAGCAGAGGTACTGGTAGGGCCCACAATTACCACTCTGGGGAATTTTAGGGTCCATATAATCATCAAGTAAAGCAGTGCCATCTGCTGCTCATGAACTCCATTTAAGTATTTGGCAGCAGGGCCTCTAAAGAAGACTCACAAGTGTTTTGCCTTCAAGACTGAATCAGGAAGGCTCTCTTTTAAAAGCTGAGCTTCTGTTTGCCTCCAGCACACAGAGCTGACCCAAGAAAATTCTGCTGCTTACTAAGAAGTCATCTTTGACTCTGTTCTCTTTTGTTCAATATAAACAGAAACCTTAAATCAATAATATGAAGCTTTCTGCTTATACCAAGTCTTCTGTGAGACTTCAGGAACCAGCCATTTTGCAGCTTAAGCTGCACTCCAAAGCCTGCCATTTTTTAGCTCAAGCCCACACACCTCACCAGGTTGTCTCTGTACCACGGCTCATGTGAAAGACACAACTCAGAAGCTGTTTTTGGCTCTGATTCTGTGCTCTAGAATAATTTTTAATCTTTCTCCATCTTTACGTGGGTGTATATCACCCACGTTGGGCCACCATTTGTTGTATTAAGTTTGTCATTTGGACTTTCTGGCCCAGCCTCGAAGTTTGAACCTGCTGACCCCCAGAGTCCCACAGAGACACACAGACACATTAATTTTATGCTTATTAACCTAAGGCCCAGGTATATAAATTACTAACTCTATACCCTTAAATTAACCCATGATTTTTATCCTGTTCAGCCACAGTATAGTTGTCCACTGCATCTGATGGCTTCTCTGGAGTCTCTGTGACACCTCTGTTCTGCTCTGTTCTTCCTGTTCTCAGAGTTTTCCCAGGCTGGCAGCCCTGCTTACACTTCCTGTCTGCCTTCAGTCAATCAGCGTTTTTATTAAACCAGTAGGTGGGACAATTATTTACAATATAACAATATAATCCCACTACACCATGGGCCATAGGGCAAGACAGATGAATGGAAATGGGTTGAGTTAAGATGCAAGAGACAGTTAGCAATGTACCTGAGCCATAGACCAAGCATCCTGTAATTAATATGAGACTTTGTGTGATTATTTGGGGCTAAGCAGCAGCAGTGGGTCTGAACCTCAGGGCTAGGCCAGAAACTCTCATTACATTTCCCATCCCTAATGGTAGTGGTTCAAGTGTTAATTTTATATTTTCTAGATTTATGAACAGTCTGTAAGAAAATGTTTCTGGGCATAAACAAGGACAGCTTGTGATATTGTCAAACATCACTCAGCACAGAAAGACTGCATGTAGCTTGTAATGTCTGAAATTGTAGAAGTTGATGTTCTGTGACAATTAATATTAGAGGGAAATTATTTGGATATAACTGAATGCATTCTTTAGCAAGGGCAGGACTGCAGGTAGCTTTTAGAGAGTACCAAGAACAAAGGCAAAGGGGCTCTTTTTGCATTTCTCTATTCCTTGTTTGGTGTCTAGTAGATCAGCAAATCTTTCTACTGTTACCCACATCTCCATCCCCACCACTGTTATACCTATCCAAGGTCCTATCTCCTACCACTATGACTACCTTATGGAAGCCTTCTAGCTAACATCTCATTCCTACTCTAATATATTTTCATTATAGCAGTTGGAGTGACCATTCAAAATATTTAACCATATAACACCTTCATAGTATTTAATTTTTTAATTAAAAATGTTTACTTTATTTATTGAGTTAGTGTAGGAGGATAAATGAGCCACAGTGCATTTAGACATCAGAGGTCAACTTTTGAAAGTTGAGTCTCTCCTATTGTGTGTTTCAAGGGATCAACTGGCCTGCATTTTAATTCATCTATAGAGCCATCTTCCCAACTCTCACAGCATTTAAAAACCTCCCAATAGTAGCATGTAATGGAAATATGTACATGTGTGAATCCACTTGTGACCCAGATTCTGCCTGCTAGTCTGACTTTATATCACTTTCCCTGACCTACTGTTTTCTAACCAACATTGATATTGCCATCTAGGTGTCCCTTCTTCAAAGGCCCCAGTATTTATACTATGGTATTCTTTGTCAACTACCCACAGTTACTCATTTCTCATGGGTATCACACATGTATATTTGTTCCATTATATGGCAGACAGAATATCGTAACTCTAGTTACTTTTGCCTTCTGATAGTGACACTTTTGTGCAATGCTCCTTTGGACTCCTGTTTCTAACCAATGTCTGATGACAATGGTGGTTGACTATCACTCTTACAGGTTTCGGGTGCAAAGGCAGTGGGATGTCACCACCAACATTAGAGTACATTAAAAAAGAATCCCTTTTATTAGCTAGCTTGCTCTACTTTCTCTTTGCTGGCTTTGAAGTAGCAATCTGACAGTCTGTGGAGGTCCTGTGGAGAAGCTCTCATGACAAGCACCTGTAAGTGGCTTTTACTAAGTGAACAAAGGCTGAAGTTCAACATTTGCAAAAATTAATTACTTGGCAGTAATCCAATCTCAGATAAAGACCCAAACCTTATTCATACTTGATGGCAGCTGTATAAGACCCTAATCAAAGGATTCATTTGACTTCTTCTATGGCCAACAGCAGCTATGTGATAATATATTTGTGTTGCTTTTACTTGCAAAGTCAGTGGTAATTTATTATACAATAGAAGGTACTATACAGACTTACTTTCTCTCACTTGTTAAACTGCAAGCTCTAATGCTTAGAAATACTTGGCCCTGTAGTCTTTAATAGTTATTTGTGGGAAAAAAAATGAATGAAATCAATTAGATTGTGAAACAGTTGAAATGACAACTGAAAGACAACAGTGAGTCAAAGAATGGACAGACAAGACATACATGATGGAATTTAAGATTGAGTAAACATAGATTTCAACAGCAGTTCAGGTTGGACTTTAACAAGAAAATAATTTTACTTCTGTTTTTTGTTGTTTTTTTGTCTTTTTCTTCCTTTCTTTTAGATTTATTTTTGTTTCTATTTATTTGTATGTGAGGGGGTGGGGTGTGCCTGTCTGTCTGTCCATCTGTCTGTATTGTGCACATATCCATGCATGCCTGTAGAGGATAGGAAAGAACGCTGGGTTTCCTGGAACCTGGAGTTACAGGAAGTTGTGAGCCACTCAATTTGGGTACCAGGGTACCAGGAAATGAACTTGGGTCCTCTTCAAAAGCAGCCAGTGCTCTTAATTTCTGAGTCATTTCTTTAGATACACTTCCTATTTCTTAAATGGCAATAGTAATGTTTATTTTATATATGAAGTAAGTCCTAGAAAGATATTAAAAATACAATGTTTAACATCAAAAGCATCGTGGGAAACTAACTGTAGGATAGAACTCCACTTATTATTTGTTTTTTTTTTCTCAAAAGGAAATAGTTTGTAAATACCATATAACTAATAAAATTGTTAGTATGAGTTTGATGAGGGTTTCAGAAGTTAAGAGAAAAGCAAGTTTGAGATAAGGAGAAAAAATACAGGCTATTTTTTTGTGATCCAAACCATGAGTTAGAAAGGCATCAACAAAAATCACAAACTGTAAAAATCAAACTTTTAAGAGATAATCTTGAAATGTAAAAGCTATTCTGGACCTACATAACATTTACTGGATGCTTATATTGTAGCATGAGTTCGTCTTTTATCAGGGATATAAATGTACAATATAAGAGCTCTATAGAATGGAGCTCATTTTACAAGTAAGAAAGATTTAAAGATAAGTCGCTTGCTTTCTGTTAGATCTGTATTACTTGCTCCTTTCCTGGACTCTTGTCAGAACAACTCAAGTAATAATTTCCTGTCCTCTGGCTTCTGGGGTAATATAGCCAATTGGAAACACTGAGAAAAAAGAGGGAAGAGGGTAGGAGACAGACACATAATCACACATACACATACAGAGAAAGACGTGTGGGAGGAGAGAGAAGGCTTTCTTACTCTTAAATTATGTCTCCTATTCTCTTAGTTCCCAGGCTTCTCTAGAAATAGTCCCTTCTCTTTGGCTGTACTTCCTACCAGGCAGGACATTTTTTTATAATCTTATCTACATGCTTTAGCACCTATTAGTTCTGGAAACAGTTTTATCTCCTGATGGTTCCTCTAGCCTTGGCTAATCGGCCCAATTTCTGTGGTTATAAATCTCTTTAGTCTTAATTTCCTCTGATGAACATCTAAGACATTCTATTATTTAAGTAATCAACTTAATAATTAAACTTTCTTTATTTGACTAATTTGTTTCTACTTCCAGCTTTATCCTAACTCAAGTTTTAAATATAAAATTCAAGTAAAAATTTCAAATAATCTTCAAAGCCTGTGCTTTTGCTATTAAGAAGAAAATTAGAAAACTACTTTCTCCAAGGGTAAAAAAAAAAGTATGTTTTCATATGACCATCTGTCATAAAATAATTAATATATTTTATTTATATAAAAACATGAAACTATCAGTATTAATTACTATTCTAAAAAGTATAATGCTGCTCTTATAAACATGATTGCTTAAATATTCAACAATGGCTTATTTGTTATTTTTACAATATATCTTTTGCTAGCAGTATACCACATTAATTGTAATTTGTTGGACAAAATTTTAAATATTTTTAGAAAAAATACCTAAATGCTATAGTTCTATAAATTTTAAGTATCCTTTCTCTTGCTATAATGTAGAAATGTAAAACTATACTGTGCAATCAATTAACATAATTGACTTTGAGAAGAAAGACAAAGAAAATGACCTTAATACATGGTATTTATCAGTATATCTGTTTTTATTTGGACTTTCAGATTTATACTTGAATTTGGAAAGGTGTAAAAATTGACTATCTGAAGCTAGTATAAGCCAGTACAAGTTTTAAAAGTGCTCTTAGTAGAAGAATCCTTTACCTGCTCCATTATAATGATACGCAGTAGCAGTAGCAAAACTACATTGGAAAGTGACTTTGAAAAAGTTGTAATGATTATATAGAAAAGATTAAAAGCTGAAATGCTAAGACTTTTGCTTCCAGCTACATTGAATGAAGTAATAGCTTAGAATTCTTAAACTCCAAAGCCATCAATTTGAATGAGATATGATTTTAGACTTATTACAGTATAAAGTAAAAAATGATGCCTATAAAGTTCCAAATACCAAGCCTCAATATACCTCCTTCAAACATAACTTAAATGGCATATAATATTTTCTTGTACTCAGAAATAATCTGTGAAAACAAGTTGGAAGTTGGGAACTGTAGGGGATTGTGTTGTTTCATAGTAAATAATTGTCCCACCTACTGGTTTAATAGAAAGCACTGATTGGCCAAAGGCAGGCAGGAATTGTGGGCGGGGCTACCAGACTAAGAAAATCTCTGAGAACAGGAAGCACAGAGCAGAACACCAGAGAGAAGCCGAAAGAAGCAGAGGACAGCTATGCTGCTCTAAGAAGAGGTACTGAGCCACATAGTTGAACAAGATAAGAGACGTGGGTTAGTTTAAGGGTAAAGAGCTAGCAAGTGATATGCCTGAGCCTTATGCCAATCAGCTTCAAATTAATGAAAGTATCTGTGTGTCTCTGCAGGTCTGTGGGTTTGTGTGCCTAAACCTTGAGGCTAGGCCCGAAAGTCCGGGCCAGAAACCTCCTACTACAGGGAACTGATATAAGAATGATTTAAAAAGATAGATTATTGAACATTCTTTAATCAAAAAATGGCTGTTAATCTCAAAATATTTTACATTGCTATGGATTTTGGCTTATTGATACAAATTTAAAGTAAAATTTTTATTCTATATGTATATTTCTACTCTTGTTTAAGATATTATGTTAATGCAATTCCCTTAAAATTATAATGTAGAATTTAAAAATGCAGATTAATAGTCACCTGTGAGAACAAAATGTATAGAATTGTTAGTTAGATTTTTTTAGGTATGCAAAGATACATTTCAATTAGATAGGTAGTCTTTCAACACTTCTAAGACCTATAGAATATGGCATTTAAAATATTTTAAGAAGTTAGACTTTTCTGGACAGCGAGACAGGTTTGCTCTTGGCAGCACCAATCTACTTCAAGAGAATGATGGATAGTGAAGAAACTCCATATGGAATTTACTTTCTTTGTGGCAAGGGTTAGCTGCTGGACACAAAATCGTTCTTGTATTGACTAATTGACAGTATGCTGTATAAACTAAACATGCAGAATCCATAGGAAAGTGATCTTTGAACTTTGACAGAACAAGCTGAGATGGTCCTTTAGTTTCCTGCTTTGCAGAGAAAACTGTCAGACATCCTTCAAGACACAAGGAGAAGATACTGATGAACTTTGGCAGAATGGACAAAACAGTCCTTACAATTTCCTGCTTCACCTAAACGTATTTAAACAATGTTAAAAAGGAACTTTGGGTGATGTACAGGCAGATAGGTGTCATCTCTGTCATTTCTAGATTTTGGAAGTTGTTTGCACTTCTGGTTTACTCAGGTAATATTATATCCTTCTGTGGTCTTTGATGTAGTTGAAGATTAGATAGTTATAAGTAAAGGTTTTTAAAAATTATTTTAAAAGGCATACTAGATGTGAAACTTTTAGACTCACAAGGATAAAGTAGATTATAGAATATTTTCTTTAATTTTGCTAAATGCATATTGACTAGATATAACTATAATTCTTGCTTGATAGCTATTTGTTATATGTAATTTTGCTATATTAAAATTGAAACTTTCCTTTTTGATTAGACAGAAAAGGTGAAGTGATGTGGGATAGCTTTTATTCTGTGAATAAAAGAATTGTCTTGGCCTATGGCGGACTTTTTAGGAGTAAGCAGGAAAATTGGAGCATATATGGGGAAGGAGGGCAGAATCAAGAAAGATACCATCCAGTTGCCTGAGAATCAACATGTAAAGTAACAGGTAAGCCACGGGTCACATGGCAAGACAGATTAATGAAAATGGGTTGAATTAAGATGTAGGAACTAGCTAGCAATATACCTGAGCTTTAGGCCAAGCAAAATTAATTAATACAAGCATCTGAGTCATTTTGCAGGACTAAGCAGTGGTGGGCAGGTCCAGCCTTGGGACTAGGCCGGGACAGAAACCTCTTTCTACAGGGAACAAATGTGAAGATTTGTATTTTATAATTCAGCACAGCAATAGCAGTCTGAACTCACATATTTCTTCAATTATAAAAAATTCTTAGCTAATTCTTACTGTGAAATTTTACTGAATGGTGGAACTTGGTGGTATTCTTGGCTTTAGGCTGTTCAGTCATGTATAGAATGTTATAGTCTTCTGTGTTACAGTCATGTAGAAATGTAATCTTATCTTTTAGTTATTGACCCTTCTTTGTACACAGTATGAGACTAATCCTCTAATGAGTTCTCTCTCTCTCTCTCTCTCTCTCTCTCTCTCTCTCTCTCTCTCTCTTACTTTTGCTCTCTCTATCTCCCTCCCTCCATCCCCCCACCCTCTCTCTTTCTAAGATAGGGTTTCTCTCTGTAACAGTCCTAGCTGTCCTGTCCTGGAACTCCCTTTGTAGACCAGGATGGCCTTGAACTCACTGAGATCCACTTGCTTCTGTCTCCCAAGTGCTGAGATCAAAGGTATACAGCACTACTTTCCTGCTTTTGTTGAATTTTCAATTGTTCATTTGTGAACATATTTAGAATGTTAGAAATTTATTTTTTTATATGTACCTCTGTTCTTGTTTTGCTTTTGCTTTGTTCGGTTTTGTGATTTCTTGCTTTACTAAGAATTTTTCTTTTACTTTCGAATTTGATTACATTTTATAATTAGTCATTTTCAGATTTCTCTTACATAGTCATTTTACCTACAATAATATATTCTTGATTGTTCATATCATTTACTAGCTTTATTACTATCATGTAAGGTTGCTTGTTCTGAAATTTCGATTTGTGAGCTCAAATATTAGCTTATTCATTCTTTCTCCCTTCTCTCTCTATTTGCTTTCTCTCTTGACTTCTGAGATGACTGACAGAAATCAAGCAGTGTTCATGGCTTCGTGTTTTTCGGCTCCCATGCTGCCACTGTCAACACACTGACCTAGTTTGGATCTGGGAAGTGCAGAGTCAGTTCCTGACTGGAAAAGCCTGCTTGTTTTCTCTAGCTTCCCCAGTGACTTTGGCTTCACCTGTGGCAAGAGTTAGTTGAGCTTAGGTGGTGTTTCCACTGTGGTGTCCTCATTTAAGCAACCAGCCAGGCTGACATACTCATGTGTCTAGAGACGCAAGTCATATGTCTCCTACTTTATTTGTCTTATCATTAAATTTTAATGTGCGTGTGTATGATTTTGCTTTACTCCACCTTAACTACTTATTCAGGAATGTACTTCTGAACACAAACACATTTATTGATTTCAAAGCACATCGGTGCATTTTTCTATTCCTTAAGGTATGCTTTATATGCGTGCGTGACGCAGCAGTTATGGACGCCATGCTCTAATGTCCCTTTGTGCCACTTCTTACCAGTCCTTGCTTTTGTAGGCGTAGTTTAAGAGTATGAAGACATGCCACATGGTCCTGGTTTGCCTCACTGACTTATAGAATTTGGCCCAAGTGCACAGAAATCCACCTGCCAAGGACTTTAAGAAAATTTCAGTTTTTCAAAAGCGCAGGTGGATTGGGACTTAAGAAAACAACTTTTAGAGAATAGTGATAATAAATATTACATGCAAGGTCCTGGGTTTGGTCCCTAGTGCTACAACAAATACAAATAAATGAGGTGAAAAGAAATATAAAGTAGTGTAAATGCTGTGACACCATTAAAAAATGCTTAAAAGTTGTTAAACACTTATTTCTCTTACTGGAACCAGTTGGATTCATATACAAATATACCTGGACAGTGTACTATATCAAAACACTTCAGACCACCTTTGAATAATTTTCAGACCCTGTACTAAGTTCTCTGATAGCCCAACTGTGTCCATTAATAATATATTTGTCATTTGACAGTGGTTGACAGTGGCTAGAGACCACTAAGAAACAGGTTTTTGAAGTTTGAAACCGTTTTTTTTTTTGGGGGGGGGGGAGTGAGCTGTTAGTCACTATCTCCAAACATGACCAAATCAAAATTAGAGATCAGTGAATCTCTTGCTGTGACTTTTAAATCAGATCTCAAAATAGTTTCAAAAGTAATATTTTGAAAATCTACTGTGGTCAGTAAAATGGCCTGACTGGTAAAGGCACCTGCTTCCAAAGCCAATCCCTGGGACTCATCTACAAGAAGAGAACTAATTTTTACACATGTGCAAATGCACATACATTCACTTACAAATAAGGAGTCTTCAATGCCATTGTGCCAGCGTAATGCTCATTTAAAAAGTAGGCCTGTTGTTTTTCTTGAACATTATATGAAATTACTCAGTTGTGTCTCTGGAAGAGGAAAGGAATCCACAATCAGGATGTTTGGATTAGAATCTCTGCATCTCCTGTAAATAACTCTGGTTCTTGAACAAACAGCCTCAAGTCACCTGACTCAGTGTCTTCTACAGCTCAATGACTGGGGTTGATAACCAGGGTGTGGGCTGAGAAAAGATCTTAAAGTTTTTATTAGTGTAATTGGCTTTCACATTCTTTCATAAACCTTGAAGCCATTCCCCAACATTTTTTAAACTTTGCTCTAGCCTTTTTTGTTTTTACTCTATTACAGAATTTTATGACTTTATATTGAGCACCATTTTTATAATCCTTTATTTGCTTGTAGTTATGTGGCTCTTTGTGATCATTTCAATTTGTTTTTGAAATACAATTAATTTGGTTGCTAAGCCTCTAGCTAATATAGTGGAGTTTGCCTTCCAGGCTTTTGTTGGCATAGTTGAATGTTTCCTGTTGTTAGCATCTCATGGTTTGAATCACTGAGCATATGGAGCCTGTTGAGAAACATTTTGTTTCCCATCTCTTGGACTATTTTTTTTTTTAAGATTTTTTATTTTATGAATGTTTTGCCTGAATATATACATATGTGCCACATGTGTGCCTGGTAGTCAAGGAGGTCAGAAGATGGTGATGGATATCTGGAACTGTAGCTGAGGATGGCTGTGAACCCCCATATAGATGCAAGGAATGAACTCAGGTTTCCTGCAAGAGCAACTGATAACCCATCTCTCCAGCCATTTCCATATTAATAGTTTTAAACCATACTTTTTTATGTATAGCAATATAGATAACATAATACAAGTGCAATAGAATAACTTGATTTTGCTCCAAGAGAAGAAACCTTTCAGATTACAAAAGTCTGCCTCCAAAACAAATTTAAAACTCAGTTATTTTAAGTGGGCTGATGTGACTAATGTGCTCAGTGATTACTTTTGTCAATTTAGTGCACAGTGGTCCACGGACTACAAAAGCAAACCCAAACGTCACAGTTATTGCCTCAGGGGAATAGCATGGGTTGTGTTAAAATGTAAAAATGGTTCCTGTTGCTTCAGTACTCAATGGAAATGAAAGTCAGACACATACACATACGTGCACACAAAGGGGAAAAAAAACAGAAAAGAAAGGAAGGAAGGAAAAAAAGAAGAGAAAAAAATCAGAATAGCAAGTAGAAACTGGGGGGTAATAAAGCTTTTCTCCCCCCACCCCCATGTGTCCCTTTGTGTACATTCCTCATTACAATGGTCTTCGTCTCCTTAAATTCTTCCAGATTTAAAACAAGGGCATAAGGATGGTGCGTGGGATGGCTCAGTGGGTATAAGCTCTTGCTGTGCAAACCCCACAATGCACTTGACCCGTGGTGGAAGGAAGTGGTCTCTATATGTGTGCTGTGGAACATGTATGTAGTACATGTGTGCCTCCACACATGTACTACATACAATTGATAAGAGACACCCAGCAAATGATACTTTTTGTATTCTTGTTTATTTATTCTTTGTGTGCTTGTGTGTATGTATACTTGTTCTGGTCTGCACATGCCAGGAGGTCAGAGGACAAGTTTCAGGAGTAATTTTCTCTTTCTATCATGTAGATTCTGGGGAAAAGATAAGGTTGCCAGCCTTGGTGACAAGCATGTCCACTCACTGAGCATGCTGACTTTTATTCTTGAAGTAACTTTTAACTATGAACTTCTTAAATTTCCTATCAGGTACCAACAGCAAAAAGTCACATTTAGCAGAGAGCTCTCAACTCTAGAATTAGCTGTTTATGCACAATTTTACTTTTGATCAATTACTCTTAGGTTCATGAAAAGAATTTTATCCACTGCCTTGGTTCCATCATTTTCAAAGTTCCTGGCATTAGATGTACAACTCTGTTTGTAACTATTCTTGTTTATATTATAATAACTAATTCTGACCTCAATTGGAAGAGATTGAAAAAAATTGCTTGTAAGCAATTTTTCCTCATTAACCTGTTGTTCATCTCATGCTAAGTAGAAAATTGAGCTTCAACTTGATTCCATAAACAATGTGATGTTTTCTTTCTTGCTTTGTGTCTTCCTGGGACCACCATTCCAGTACCCGGGTACTCATTTCACTCCAAATGTTAAGGGCCGTCAGGGCACAGACGCATCACTCAAAGAGCACATTACCTGGATGTTTCTAGAATCATCGGAATCCCCTCCAGAGAGAGAGAGAACAGCTCCTCCCCCAATATACCCGGCTTATCAGCTTATGTCTGGAATCCTTACTGTTGTTAAGTAAAGGTTAAAGGTTAGGGAGGAACATCTTAGAGTTGACTGAGTTTGTTAACTTGTCTAGGCTGTGAAGTGCCCAGATATTTGATAAACATTATTTTGTATGTGTGAGAGAGGGGATGTTTCTGGATGAGGTTACTACCCTTGAATTGAATGACTGAGTCATCACATGTGGGCAAACCTGATTCAGTGAGCTAAAGGTGGTGATGGGGACAGAGGCTGACTCTTCCCAGGAAGCCTCTGGCTTGCCTTTGTTCTCATTCTTGGACACCAACTTAAGCATCATCAGTGTTTTCTAGGTCTCCAGTCTCCCACTACTCCTGCTGCAATCACATCATCAGCTCACTCCAGAATTCTGATTCTAATTATATCCCAGCTCCTTGGATCTCCATCTTGGTGACTTAGCCTCCACACCTAGGACCTGCCCACCTGGAGAAGTACCTGTTTGATTATTTTAATTAAATCTTTTCTCATGTTCTTCTCTGGAGATCCTGTGGCTCATGCAAACGGTTTAGTTTTAGATGTGCATTTTTGGGAAACAGAATCTAACTTTTCACATTATAACATCTCTCTACACACATATAAATATAGACATTCCCTAGATATATGAATAAATACTAGCCTTAGTGTCAAGAACTGTGTGGTCCATTAGCTTGGTGCAAAATAAAACAACAACAGAAATAAAACCCAAAAACCAACAACAGAAAAACATTTGTAAGTGATCTCTCCTAACATCTGAGAAAAAACCTGAAGCTGAAGCTGAAGCAGGATATTATACAGAAAATGCGTTGAAGTTTATTACCATATGGTTATTATTTTCAGTTTAGTCATAGTTCTTGTGCTATGACTTGGTGGAGAAATAACGGAAATACTACAACTATTTTTAAGAAGTCACATATTTGGAACTTAGTGGGAAAAGGTGCTTGTCACCAGGCCCGACATCCAGAGCATGGTCCCTGGAAACAGCAGTGTGGGGGAGAGGTCCTCGTCTTATAAGATGTTCTCTGACCATCACACATGTTCTGTGACATATGCCTACATGTGTGCAAACACACAATGCCAGCACACACAATAGAAGTGTAAAAATGTACATACTTTTAGTTGTTTTGCCCTTTCTTTGAAAATAAAAAGGAGAAATTCATTTAGTGCCTTTCAGGGAGCAGTAGATGGGTATGGAAGAACAACCACCTTCATCAGTATTTTAAGGGTAAGTTGTCTATTTGCCATGTGTTAGCCATCTTGACAGGGACGGGAGAGCCTGATAACCCAACACGGGAAGTATGAGTGTTTCTTCAGTAGGTGTCGAATGACTCTGTTTAAGAAATAAGTGATGCCAATAGTTTTCAGGTGCTATCGTTTTTTGCTCCCCATACCATTTTGAAAAAAAAAAAAAAAGTGTGTTTAAGGAGATAAAGCAGAGAAAGCGATAGCCATCATTTCTATCACACAATCCATAGAAAGGCTCATTGAATTTGTTGTACCTTCTGTTACAGTCTGCAGTGTTGTTTGCTGTGTCTGCTTCTTGTGGTGAAGGACACAGTGGGAAAGGAGTTGACAGCCCTATGCTTCTTTAAGCCCATCACCAAGAGACCATCTCTGACATATGAGGCCATTTCTTAACTACATAGTGGAATTGCCTCCACACCCATGAGATCCCATTTTCTCTGCTGACACTGCAACTTAAATTTATGTTGTGTGTTACAGATGTCTGCAAGAAGGTGGAGCAAAGCCATTGAAACTTGATGAGGGAAGCACTTCTAACACTCACATGCTGGGTAGCAGCTCAGACTTGGGGTCCTGTTTTCCCAAGAGGAGTGTTTGCTTTAGGGACCAATTTCTTAGAACAAACAAACAAACAAAAACTGTAATGTGTATTCTTTGGTTGACTTCTCCTGATGGTGGATAACTTACTTACAGTAGGATTACCTAGCTCCCAAGAGAGGAATGGCTAAGTGAATTGTCGATGCAGCCGTGGCATCTTCCTCTGAGAGTCCATAACATTCCTGTGCTAATGACTTTCACAGACTTTCATGGATTATTTCTTCTTCCTTTAAAAAATGTTTTATTTTCTCAGGAGATCTTCTCTATTTCCCCTTCCAAGGAGGATTTATGGATGTTTCTCTTAACTTTCTCCTGTTACCTAGCTGCTGGGGGGGGGGGGGTGGGTTGTGGTGGTGGTGGTGGATTTTTGCCTGGCTTTGTGTTTAAAATCCACTTATGAGTGAGTACATGCCATGTCTGTCTTTCTGGGTCTGTGTTACCTCACTCAAGATGATATTCTACAGATACATCCATTTGCCTGAAAATTTCAGGGTGTCATTTTTTTTTTCTGCTGAGTAGTACTCCATTGTGTAAATAAACCATTGTGATCATTCTGCAGTGGGGGCGGGGTGTCAAGGGGAGGTGAGAAGAGAACATGAGAGAATGGGATGGTGGGGGTAGCAATAGAGAGGGAGTGGATATCTTGGTAGAGGGAGCCATTGTGGGATTAGAGAGAAACCAAGTGCTGGGAACACCCAAGAACTCACAAAATGAGTCCATCTGAGGCCAGCTAGACCTCCAAGCAATAGTGGAGAGGTGCCTAAACTGGTCTTTCTCTATTATCACATGAACGACCACCCTAATTGCCATTATAGAACCTTCATCCAGCAGCTGATGGAGGCAGGTGCAGAGATCCATATCTATACACAGGGCTGAGCTACCGGTCCAGCAGAAGAGCAGAGGAGAGATTGCATGAGAGGAGGGAGGGACAGTGATCATGATGGGGAGACCCATGGCAGTCTTGTGCTGTTGGGAGCTCACAGACTCTGGAATAACAGCTGATGAATGTTCATGGAACGGATCTGGACACTGTAGACGACAGTGGAAGGAATGGGCAGTTTCGGGCAGTTTCTGGAGCCTCTTGTGATTGGACCAGAGTCTATCCTGGGTCCATGAACGGGCTCCTCGAAACCCATGTCTAGCAGGAAAACATCTTTCTCAGCTTTTGATACTTGGAGGAAAGACTCAGTCCTATCTCAACTGGATATGCCAGACTGAACTGACCCACCTTGGGATTCCTTGCCTTCTCTGGAAAGTGCAGTGGGGGAAGCAAGGAAGAGGGGAGAGGCTGGGGAAAGGGATGGGAGAGGGAACAGTAGTAGGTATGGGAATTTTTTTTTAATAAAAATATTTTATTTATTCTTTGATAATTACATATAATGTATTTTGATCATACTTTTTTCTCTTCCTCAACTCCTCCTAGATCTCCCCATCTCTGTACCCCAACTTCATGTTCTTTCTCTCTTTTAAACAACAACACCAAAATCCATTTTAAAAAATACTCTGATTTGTATTGGCCAGTTACTCTTGTGCATCCTGTCCTAGAGTGTGGCTGATATACCTATTGTCACTCCACTGAAAGCATCTGACTTTCACTCTCCCAGCAACTATTAATTAGAACAGCTCCTTGAGCATTTGTGCTCACTTTGACTGCTTCTCTCTCCCTCTCTCTTTCTTCCCTCTCTCTTTCTCTCACTCCCTCCCTCTATCTCCCTCCCCCTTTTTATCCATCCTTCCCCTTCTTCCCCTCTTTCTTTTTGCATGTCTGCACACTTGTTATATACATATTTGTGCACGCATATGGATGTAGCCCAGAGGTCACCTGTGTTTTATAGAAATTGTCAACTTTATTTTTTAGATAGTGTCTGTCACTTGCCTGGAGCTCACCCACTACACTACAGTGGCTGGGCAGTGAGTCCCTTCTCCCTGTAGGCCTCCCAGGCAATGAGATTGATTTTATGTGTTAACCACAATAATCTCAGGCTGTTTATGTAATTTCTGGGATCAATCCCAGGTTCTCATACAAAGCTACTACATGCTTGAGCTATCTCCATAGACTCTTATTCTTATTTTTCACTACTTAAGTTGTGAAGGATCAAGCAGTATTTCCACTAAACAATGATGAAGATCTAATGAAAAGCAAATTCTAGTGGTAGTTATTGAACGCAAAGATCTATAGATTCTGTGGAATTTAACTATTGCTTGCATGCAACTCTTCAGGTTTTCTGTCTCTTTCTAGCGCTGCTAGGCAGGGTGCACTCCTAAAAGTAGTCTTCCAGCTTTGTTGTAAGGTAGAGGCTTGAAGAGAAAGGTTCTCTGCTAAGCTGTTTGGCTAATAAACTCCTCTTCTCTGATTCCTTTGGAATTGCCTCTGGACTTTTACAGTTGGGATCTCTTACTTCCTGTTCTGGGGATAGCAGATGGATGCCGGAAGGGATGATGCCACGGGGAAGCCTGCCGCCACGCCCGTCCGCCCTTTTCAGTGGTGATTGCTATCTTCTCTCTCCCATCTCTTTTTTTTCCTCCTGAGTAGACTCACTTTTCACAGAACTCCGGACTTCTCTTCTGCTCAGTCAGTCTTCTAAAGCTCTTTATAATCCTGATAGTGAACTTGGTACCCATGTTCCATGCTCGAACTTAGGGCATCTGTGACTAACACACTAAAACACAGCTTGCTGTCAGTATTCAGCCAAAGAGAACTGGGGCACAAGATACACCACAAGGTGCAGAGTGTCAGGTCCACAGTGGTTTTCCATCCCTAAAAAAGGGCAGGCTCCCCTGGCTCATCTGAAACTGAGTCTAGGCCCTGCTTCACTTGGACTGTGGGAGGATTTGGGGGCAGTTAGACAAAAGCCTGAATTCCTGAGACATTTGTGAAGCCTCTTCCTATCTGCCAGGAGTCTTTTACCTCTGGCAAAAGGGACATCTGACTCTCCAATTAACACATACCTGTGGCATCTGTCAGCATGTCACGGTTCATGCTAACCTCCAGTCTCCCTCAGTCACTACTCAGCTACCCTTACACACTTACTATACACTTCAAAGCCCCCTTCCAATGCACAAGATCCCCTTCTCCCAATCTTATAACACATTCTACTTAGAACCTGGAGATTTTCACCACCTTGCTTCTCTATGCTTCTCCAAGGAAACTTCCTTGGTAGTTTGAAACTCGCTTTTTCCATTTGCAGCACACCTATTTTAGTTTCTTTACTGGACTACACAGAGTAAAGTGGGAGATATTGTCTGCATCAGCAACACTAAAAGCCTAGTTTTGTGTCAGAAGTTTTGAATTCCAAGATGGTTGGAAACGGAATACTTAATGGCAGATAGCCATCAGCCTAATGGCAGAACTCAAAGTATAAACAATGAGAGAGAAGGAATGACGGGATTGTTTAAATTTTTTAAATGGAAATAAAAACAATTTGCCATGAAAGATAGACTTTAAGACAAAAAAAAAGAAGAAGCCACACCTTTGGGAAACACTAGTATGGTGGGACTTCTAGGTATGGCCACCCTAAGAAAGTGCTTTAGTTTCTGCAGTATGAACAAGGACCCCAAGCCTCACTGTTTCAGATTCTCATGTCCCATTTTTCTCTTCACCCATTTTAGTCTTTCTTTCCTTTGTTCATTCATTTTTCCTTCCTTCCTTCCTTCCTTCCTTCCTTCCTTCCTTCCTTCCTTCCTTCCTCCTTCCCTCCCTCCCTCTTTCTTTCTTTCTTTCTTTCTTTCTTTCTTTCTTTCTTTCTTTCTTTCTTTCTTTCTTTCTTTCTTTCTTTCTTTCTTTCTTTCTTTCTTTCTTTCTTTCTTTCTTTGTTAGAGTCTATTATGTAGCTCAGGCTGTACTGGAATTCATTATGTAGACCAGGCTGTCCTCAAACTCACAGAGACCACTCATCTCTGCCCCCTAAGTGCTGAGATTAAAGGCAGCCATCACCACACCCAGCCTATTTTAATGTTTTACAATATTCAATACATTGTGATTTTAGCAAACTAAGTCATACATAAAGCCTCACATTTACTAGTGAAAGTTCATGTGCACGAACTAGAAATTTGAAGCTATAATTCTTCTGTGCTAAGTTGACTAATGTATTATTCAAATAAAGGAAAAATATAGTCCTTTTAATCTGTGTATGTATGTATGCACCGAACTGTTAAGGAAAAGCCTGTTCATGTCAGATTCAGGAATCACCTCCCCCAGGAGACTATAATGTGGGCCATGCTTCATGTCGGAATATGGTGTTTAAATTCCCTTTTCAGCTCCCCATGATTTACGTTTGTTGATCACAACAAAAATGTTTTCTATTATGACCAAAATAAAATCTTGCTTCCTATTCAAACACTTTCTGGTTACCTTTCAAGAACATATATCTTTAAAGATAAGAAGACTGAAGTAATTTCTGGCTTTATACTAAAATATTTCTTAAAATCCTTGTTACAGGTTAGCATTTGTCTGGGTCTTCCTATTGATTCACCTTACCCTAAGAATTTTTTCTCTGCCATTGAAATGTTCTTGGACACATTTCAAAACCTACAGAAAGCACTGGGCTTGCTCAGGCAAAGAGGCTTTGGAAAGGGAGTGTTTGTGTTCATGTTGGCAGAGAGGACTGATGTTGCCTGTCAAGCCATTGGGCACTCTGAGGCACAGAAGTTTTCTTTCCAGTTAGAAAGTTCTTAACGTAGGAATTAGAAATTAAAGCTTGTCAGACAAAAGAGATTTGGCTAAGCAATCAGCAGTGTTAGAGACACAGGTGGTCTCCCTGTCCTTGACTTTTAAGGCTCTCTGGAGACAGCTGTCACTCAAGTGTCTATTTCCTGCCACCATTCTCCTTTGGCCACTGTTGCATCCTGGCTTCTTCCCACAGGGTCACTAGCTGGGCAAACTGTCTAGGCTGTTGCCCTCAGGAACACCATTCTGAAGCCCGTCTATCAGTTCCTTCCTATGCCTCAGCCAAACTCAACCAAAGCCAGCAAGATCCTGGCAAAGAACATTCCTGCCTCTCTGTACTGAAATGGCCTTCCCAGGAAGCTTGGTTTGATTACCCCTTACCAGTTCTGTTCTGTGGTGGCTATCTCAGAAGCCAAGGCACTGCCCTCATACAAAGCTATTATTAGGCCAGTGTTGTGCCAAGTACAACATATGGAGAAAGGCCAGGAGTACTGAGCCCCCTTGGCTGCACAGGCCCTTGTATCTTTGGGAGTATTTTCATTTCCTGTTTCTTTCTGGAACCTTACAAAATCTGTGTGCTAGATGTAGCACCCTTTTACCTATTCCAAACCCTCCTATCCCTTCCCACCCCTACATCTCCATCCCCACCCCACCCCATCTCCATCCCCACCCTGCTTCCACCCCAATTACATGAACCATTGAGCTAATGAGAACTCAGGAAGGACAGATCTCAAACCTGCATCTTCAGACTGTATTTTTTCCACACAAGGAGACCAGTTTTACTTTCCTTTCTTTATTATCCCTGACTCTCTTGAGTATAGTCTGTTTCTCCAAAGCTGAGAAAAGTAAATGGAGGGGAGTAGATACATGGCAAATGAGGGTGTTGAAGGTGAATTTGAATTGGAGTTAAATTGTCTGCTCCTTTTAGAAGCATTTGGGAGAGCAGAATGAGGAAATGCTACAGGAGGAAAACATTTGCCTGAAATGGCCAATCTTTTGGAGCCAAACACCCAAGACTTACGGGAAGGGTGCTACTGCCATTTCTGGCCACTGAGTAGGCAATTTTACCTCAGAGGCTTCTGCCCCATGGCTGGAGGACCACAGCCCCGCCCCTCCCGAGAAAGCTGGCTCAGTTCTCTGTGGTCTCTCCTGCCCTGCCCTTCCCAGGCTGTGTGCAGTGCTAAAGTAAACAAGTGACCCCATCTTCTGTTGATGACCATACTATGTGTCAGGTTGAATAGGAAGTCTTAGCTTGTGTCTTGTCTGCTATATCCACACCCCTCTGTGACCATAGAGCAAGCCTAGTTCCAGCTTCCAGTGGAAAGCTAGAGACTGGACTCAGAGAATATCAGAACCTTGAGCTTGTTGACGAATTCAGGTTAGTATTAGCAAGTATTCCAGAAGCTATTCCTGTCTGTGAGTTATTGACAGAGTAGTAAGAAACTGTGGAAACCTCAAGCTGTTTTCTGAAAAGATCGATTACAGAGTCTCACACCTAGAAATAAAATTTAAATTATGTAAATGTGTAGTTCTCCATGTGACCATGAGCAGTACCGGAATTTCCCGGGAACTCTCATGCAGACAGTTTGCAGGGCTCTGGTTTTACTCGGTTGCTGTTCCAGCTGCACTGCTGTAGGCTATTTAAGACTTGAAATGTGCCGAGGTCAGTTCTGATCATGCTTTCCTTTCAAGAAGAGGGGTTTAATTCTCTCTGAGGAAAAGGGAGAAATCAAAGCAAGTAAAGACATTCCCGTGGAGTTGGCAATATCCTTTACTCTGCTGCATTGTGTGTGGAGATTCTTACGGTCTGAAATCACTATTTCAAACCTATCAAAATCACTATGTTTTTACTTGTCTTAATTACCACCCATCACATTCACTTTCTGAGAGCAGAAATACCATTTTACAGTGAAGATATGAGGGGTGGGGACCATCCACCTCAGACAGCATCTTTAACCACTTCATTTGTTTTTTTAAAAAAACCCACTATTCTAGTAAAGTAATCAGAATAGGAAGGTGGGTGTCCCTGAGTCTCCATTTTCTGTCTTGGTTATTGTCAATGATCACCCATTTAAGTCCACTCATTCAGAATGTATCAATTGGTAGGCAATATGTCAGGGACCTCATTAAGTGTTGTGATTAATAAAAAAAAATGCAATTATATTTTTCTTGCCTCAAGTAATTTATTATCTAGGAATAACAGCAGTGAAACTACTCCTTCAAATGGGTTACTCCTCCACCATGAAATCAGGCACTACATTCTTGGGCATATTTATGAAGGACACAGAAATTTGGCACACACACTTTGATAGCTCAAAGCTTATTACACAATATATAAGCGTCTTATCTCAAACTCTTGAACCTTTGTCTGTTCTCATACGGCCACCATGGGCACACAGCTAGAAAGCCAGCAGCTCTTCACGTCATTGGGTATGTCTTCCAAAATATGACTTTTTTTGTCACCTAATTTACTGAACTACTATGGACCACCATAAAGGAAGGGGTTATTTCTAGGCCTGAAAATGAGGCCTAGAATCTTCTGAAAACCTGGGGTACACTAGCTAATACCTGGCAGGCAAAAATCCCATGTTGTCAGCAAAACTTTGATGGTATCAAAATACACATGAGTCACCTAATTTCAGCTTTCTGTAGGTGGGGCTTGAGAAACTGGAAAAGAGGCTTCACTCCTGAGAAGAGTGAGACACCCCCAGCCTGTGGGAGAGACGGCTC
The DNA here is from genome assembly GCA_033318265.1 of Phyllotis vaccarum. Lineage (NCBI taxonomy): Eukaryota > Metazoa > Chordata > Mammalia > Rodentia > Cricetidae > Phyllotis > Phyllotis vaccarum. The sequence goes on from JARWLC010000009.1 coordinate 65,463,037, forward strand.
ATTACTGGCTCTCCCAGTTTGCAGTTACAGAGACCACCATGCCTGAATAATCTGCAGCAGTCCTGTGCAGGATTTCCTCTTGCCTCCCAGTCTTCTAATGCTGTGGGAAACAGCTCCCTTCTGTGAATCCTGAAGTCTCAGACAGATCAAAGATCTCCAGAGGTGGAGGTGCTGAGCAGTTTCATGGCTCCAGGCAGATTATTCAGCACTGGAGATTCCACCCAGGGAAGTTGCAGAACTGGTTTGCTAGGTGCTTGGTGGAGACTTTTAAAGGGACATCGCCCATTTCATCAAAGAGAATTTTATGAAAATGATGCTTGAAGAGGGCAGTGAACAGATAAGCTACTCCATAATGAAGTGGACAGGATTTCTAATGTTATGCTTAAAGAATAAAAGGATGAACAAGGCTCCCCCCCCCCCCCAAACAGTTCCAAGGACAGATTTCAAAGCTCTTTACAGGTGATGGCTTTAAGCTGTGAGTGGATGGAGATATGTTGGAAATATGCCATGTATTACTATGGGAAAATCATGATAAAACATTATTCAATGAAGATCAGTTTAGAGACTACACACATATGTGAACATACACACCATGAACACCAAGCCCAAAGAATAGCCTTCACTCTATTCCTTGTTTATTATTATTCTTTCTTGAGTAAAATTTACTTAGACAAAAAGAATTAAGAAAGGAATTCTTTTACAACTGTCCTTTTAACTTGATTTTCTGGGATCCTTGATTTGAGAGAGAGTTGGTGTTGCCCGTTGATCTTAACGAGAAAGTTAGAAATATTCTTTTAAAGATGGTGAAATTATGGCCTGGTTTAGTGTGTTTGTCAACTACATGGGAGGCCACAGCAGGAGGATCACTTGAGACCAGGAATTTAAAACCAGACGGGTCAACAAAGCAAGACCTCAGCAACCATTTTGTTAATAATTAATTGTTTGGTCTGATTTGAAGATTCATGGTTTAGCCACTTATAGGCAGAATGGGGTGGGATGCTTCCTCTATGGGTTTTCATAGTTCAAGTTCCCCCAACCCAGTGTATGTGTGTTTATATATGTTCATGCATGTGTGTATGTATATGTGCATGCACATGGAGTCCAGAGTTCAGCATCAGTTGGCTTTAAATCACTGTTCCACATTATTTTTTGAGACAGGGTCTCACACTAGACCTAGAGTTCAGTGATTCAGCTGCCCTGACAGGCTAGCTAGCCTGCCCTACAGCTTTAGAGATGGGTTTTAGAGATCAAACTAATGTGTTCATGTTTGTGCATCAAACACTTTACTGACAGCTGTCTTCCCAGGCCTAACAACGCATGTATTTTATTTTATTATTTCATTTGTAGCAAGATATTGTCATCATGTGGGGGAAAGCTTTCCAGCCAGTCATTTAATGCACTGTTGATTGCATTAAAACAAAAATAAAATTGATTTTTTTTTTTTGCAATGAAATGGGTCTGAAGTGGGATTTAGTGTATGCATATTCTATTTTTCTGTTGATGACATAGGCTTTTTAAATGTCTATTCTATCAGATACATTGTCCACGACCAGCGTGACTAGTTATTTTGTGGGTCTCGAGGGGGTACCTCCTGAAAGAAACCAATGGGGGGAGAAAGAAAGGAGACCAGGCTTGCAAAGAAGGACAGAGTCCGTCTAGATCATGTCAAGGTCTCAGTTTATTGAGCTGCAAGCTGTAACATATATACTCTTCAGGGAAGGGGAGTGAGGAGGGGGATAGTGGGTGGCAAATAGCAGCTGTGGGGGAAGGGTAAATGGCATGTCTGTGGGCTCAGCACCATCCCACCCACTCTGGAAAGGCAGGAAAGTAGACAAAGGAATATTCTGTGGTTTTGCTGAGGGCTATTCTGGCAATCAGTTACTAAGAGCTATTCTGGCGATCAGTTACTAAGAGCTATTCTAACAATCAGAGAAAACACCTTATCATCAGGAAACTTATGGTCTTGGGTTTCACAAGGCTTATGAAAAGGACCAAGTCCTCAGTCTCCAACAATACATAAAGTCTATAGTAAAACAATTTGTGTGGTTTAATGAAGATTTCAAAACTTCATATTAAAACATTACTAATTTTAGGGCTAAGTCTTTACTGTGTTTAAATATGGTCAGATTCAGGTAGAAAGATGAATCATATGTGATCTTGCATCTATTATGTCTAGGCATTGCACTTCACATAAGTATCATCCTATTTAGTTGTCACCTGTGTTATAGTTGTCCATGTCATATAGATGAAGAAATCATGAGAAACTTTTTAGTTAACAATAGAAAGGAAAAAAATGACCACATTCAAAATGTGGGTCTGTTAGATGGTTCTAACAGCTCCCAATGTGCATGATTTTAATCATTTTTATTATAGTCATTCACATACTATTATTCAGTGTTATTTTTGATGAATATAACATATTAGCCTCCCCCAAGAGAGATTTTTGTGGAAAAGGAGGCAGGTGGTCAAGTGTAAGTGGGAGAGGGAGTACAGAACAGAGACATCACTGTGACCACAGTCCCTGGCTTGGAAGGCTTCAGAGTGGAGAGATGTATTTCAACCTATTTCAGAGTTGGAGTTGCTTTGAGCATGGTAAGCAGGAGCTTGAGGTGGAGACTGTTCACAGAGTGGCTTGGGAAGCAGAGACTATCCAGAAGGGCCTAGAGGCCAGATAGAATCCTTGAAAGCCTGCTTCTAGTTTCCTGTTTCTCCCAGCTAGCTTCCACCCATTAGGGCTCCAAAATCTCCCAAGTAGTGTTATTTGCTGTGGAGGAAGCAGTGAAAACACAAGCCTAAGCAGGTCATTTCATATTCAAACCATAACAGTCTACCATGAGCCCCAAAGGATCTCATACTGCAAAATTCATTTAGCTTTATTTCAAGAGTTCATGCAGTTCCAAAGTTCAGTGTAAGTCCCAAGACAAACACTTAACTTTGAGTATGAGCCCTTTTGATAGCAATGAATGTTACATACTTCAAAAAAAAAAACCAATACCGAGGTAGAGTTTCTATCCTGACTGCCTGGTCCCAAATAAAAACACAGAAGCTTAGATCATTTAAAAATGTTCAGCCCATAGCTCAGGCTTATTACTAGCTAGGTCTAACATTTACATTAACCCATTTCTATTAATCTATGTATTGCCATGTGGCCTGTGACTTTAACAGTGCTCTAGCATCTGGATTGTTGGGTAGCTCACTGGCTTCTTTTTCAACTTGGCTCTTCTTCATCTGAGTCCACCTAACTTTTGCCTTGTTTTGCTATAGATCAAACAGTGGTTTTTATTATTTGCCAATAAATACATTCACAGTGTACAGAAGGATTATCCCACAACAAAAGTAGGCATTTTTGTTTCAAAAGGAAGAGATGCATGGGCCAGAGAAAGCAAGGCCTAACAATTAGAACAAGCAGTACATCCTGAGTCTCCATGTCTACTATCCAGGGCATGTAATATGATCAGGCTTCAATGGACTTGAGCAATCCCACCCTTGTGGCTCTGCTGTCTGCAAGTACACATGCCCTCTCATCCAGACTAGAAAGTATTTCTTAAAGATTTCTTCAGTATATGCCCCATGACCCTGGAGTCTCCTGCTCAGTTCTCATGGTAACTTAGGCTTCATTCCTTCAAATTAAAGCATTGAATTGTTAGGCATTCCCTGAAGGAAGTGTGCAGTAAGACGCATGGCCTGTCCTCACAAACATTGCTTAACCATTTGAATGGAAAACATTCATCACTCTATAATACTTGAATTCTGAAACCCTGAAAAACTAGTACCATTTAGATGCTGTCAGGTTCTGCTACTGGCTTGAGAAATAGCTTAGCAGGCTTGGAACATAGATCAGAAGCTTTCTAAATAACTTGGCAACTGAGTCTGGGTTAGACATGGAACCCCAAGAGGGGCCTTTGATAGGTGATCCTTTTTTGAGCAGAACATTCCTAAAACAGTCTTTACAAATGAAAGTCTTTCAAGTGAGTTTTCAGTTCATACCTTGGTATCTACGATGGGTGGGGTTTTATTCCCAAGGATCCTTGCTGTTGTGCTGGTTCAAAGTGTATTTAATGTATTTAATGGTGCTTCTGTTTAACAGTGCTAATCTTTTAAACAGTTATGGACTGATTCTTTTCAGTGTGCTGGTACTCTTTTATCACCAAACTAAGCATCCTCCACATATTTTTTCTCTACTCTTTGAATTGGATTTTAAATCTGTCTAAAAGCAGGTAGCCGTAACCATACCACAGCCTACATGTTATACTTATTTAAAATTTACTTTGTCAAATAAATAGTTTACTATTTTTTAATTCAACTGCACTCAGATTTTCAGTATATTGGCTAATCACAAGCAAATTCTTTTTCAGGATGGACATGATTGGTCTTTAGCTCAAGTCTCCAAAGAGTCTGTTCCCACTTGAGACTTCAGGAGCATTGTCTTCTATCACCAGAGCTGCCTGTTTATATCACAGTTTCAACCTCATCCATATGCTTCCCCTAAAGCAGGCCCAAAGACTCAAGAATCACATGACCATGTTTAGTTGCAGCAATGACCACATGACTCTTGGCATTAATTCTTTGTGTTTGTAATTCTCATATTACATGAGAAAGCTACTTGATGCAGACATTTTGAGAGAAAGGATTTATTTTGTATCACAATTTCAGAAAGTTTTAGTTCACTGTTTAAGGAAGGCATTGTTGCTGCTCCATCCATGGAGGTGGGACAGGGGGTAAAAAGGATGAAGCAGAGGATCAGAAGAAGGTGAGATCAGAAGTGGAAGCTCTTTGCATCTCTATTGTGATTAAAAAGGAAGCAGAGAGTTTGCAGCAGACACTAGGGGCTAAGTATAACCTTCAAAGTCCTTACCCTTAGGGATCTTCTTATATCAGCTTGGTCACATTTCCTAAAATAGTGTGGAAGTGAACAATCAAGTCATAAGCCTGTGTGGGGCATCTTGTATTCTACCTATAACTGTACCTGCTGCACTTATGTTTGTGTTGGCTAATGGAGGGCATCTGGAGGAGGTGGAAGAAAGGAAAGATTGAGGGGAAGACAGAATGGTAAAGCTAGTCTTTAAGAATTTGAGCTTAATTGTTTTAAATAATGTGAAAACACTAAGTGGTTTGAAGATGCATCTAAGGGATGCTGAAAGCATCTGTGATGGCTTGAATGAGAAATGTCCCCCTGAGCATGTGTTTGAACACTAGAATGCCAGCCCATGATGTTGTTGGGGAGGTTGTGGAACCCGTAGGAGGTTGGGCTTTGCTGGAGGAAGAAGTATGTCCCTAAGAAGAGGCTTCCAGAGTTCATAGCCTGACTCCAATTTTAGTTCACCCTCTGCTTTCTGCTCCAACCACTGGCTGCCGTGCTTCCACCACTACTCTGGATGCCTCCTCTGGAACTGTGAGCCTAAATAAACCCTTTCTTCCTTTAAAGCTTTTGGTCATGCTGTTTATCAGAGCAATGAAAGACAGCTAATACAGTATCTTGAAGGAGTTATTTCTAGGCTGAACAGTGGTGGTATATGCCTTTAATCCCAGCACTTCGGAGTCAGAGTCAAGGTCAGCTTGAACTACAGAGCAAATTCCAGAACAGCCAGGGATGCACAGAGAAACATTGTCTCAATAAACAAACAGAAAAACAAGCAAGCAAACAAATAAATAAAAATACATCTTTATCTCTGTAAGTTCTACTTCACTGACGTTTTCATATTTACGAGAGAATGTGAGTGGCAATCAAGAAGAATATGATTGAACAGAAACTGTTAGGTCTGGAGAAAGAAGAGGAATTTTTACCTTATGGACACAAGTACTTGTGCAGACCCACCTCTTGCACAGCAATGCCTCAAGTACTGGAAGTTGGAAATCGGACACATGCTTTTATACAGCAAGTGCAACACAGAGCCTGCGTTTCCACAGCATATGGCTGTTGCTGAAAAGCACCTCCCTGAACAAATAATAATAAAAGCAATAGAGAAGGTTGATAGCAAATGTTACCTGGATAGACTCCTCTCCTTAGACTGCCAAACTTTAGCTTTACTTCAAGATAAAATCTGAGTTCAGAGTGGATGAACTTGCCTGGAATGACTTCAGGTATCTTACTACTGTAGCCAGGAGTCCAGTGCTACTCCTGCCCCTGAGCTCACGACTTTATCATTCATGTGGTCACTGTGAAGAGCTGAATACTGTGATATAACTGGGTTAGCTCTTTCATGTAAGCTCTCAGTCACTCCATTTCCCCACAATGATGGATTTCAATGTTTTAATTAGTCTTCGGTCCATGTCATAGAAAGGTTTATGAGTTACTTGAGGATCCCTGCTTCTGCTCAATTCCTACATTCATCAAATCTCTTTTCTCATCATCATGACCATATGTCTGACAAAGAAACTTCAAGGAGAAAGGGTCTGTTTGGAACCACATCTGAGGTGGCTCTGTGGCAGTTGCTCTAGTTTATTTCACTGAAATGCCGTGTGACTGAAAGCAGTGTCAAGATAGACCTCAGTGCCTGATCCCAGGGATCCAGTGAAGTCCCATCTCCCAAAGAGTCCACAATTGTACAAACAGTGTCACCAACTGGGACTCAGCTCTTTTGACCCATGAGCCAGTTGGGGAGAACATTTTCCATACAAATCATGGCATGCGGTGGTTAATCTGAAACTTATATAAGTCCCTAACTCCTAGACTTGATGGGAAAACATGAAGAGATAAATTTGTTGGTCCTCAGGAAGTCTCCCAGATTGGAACTACGTTTCTATCCCTATGTGTTTCTTCCACACATATTGACTGTTCATTTTATCCCCTGATCTTCTCGCCTTTAGGAGATGAGCAATACATATGGGGGCCGGGAAGATGGTCCAGTGATTAGGAGCATTTACTGCTCTTGCATAAGATCCACATGGTGTCTCACAACCACTTGTAATTCCAACTTTAGGGAATTTGATGCCATTTTCTGATCTCTGTGGGCTCCTGCACATGATACACAAGAACTCACATAGGTACACATACATGTACACAGATTAATAGATAGATAAACAAATAAATAAAAGGAGCAGTATTACATTTTTTTTCCCTAGGAAATTTGACTTAAATGTAATCCATTGCAAGTGATTAGAGACTAGAAAATTCTAACATGGGAAAATTTGCTTCTAAAGAAATAATACCAGCAGATGTTGCCATTGACATTAATTTAGGCTTCTGTTATCAAAACAATATTGTTTTTTAAATAGATAGAAAATTAAAAAAAATAATTCTCATGTATTCTTCCAGAGTATGCCATATGCCCTGGCTAGGAGCCATCTACAGATGGAGTATTCATGCAAGGGACCTATCGAAGAGAGGGAGGTGTGGGAACATACTGTGCACAGCTGAGGATTTCATAATCCTCATTGAATCTGCAGGCATCAGCACCAAGCCTCAAAAATACTAATGAACCTGACTTCTGTCTGCTTAGCCCTTTATACAGCGTTTAGAAGTCTGGAACAATTGCTGGAATGCAATTAAGTAGAATAATTTCATTGTCCAGTGCCACACATATCATCGTAAGTGTCCTTGGCAGTTTGGAATGTGATGTGCTGTTTCTTTTGTGGTTTTGTTGTAACTGTCATCTGTTATTCAGAAGCTTCATGGCTTCGGCACTCTGGCAGTGGTCGCCTTTCTGCTATTTATGCTGACACACTACAGACACTAACAGAGATATGTAAAGAGATTGCAAATCCAAGAGTCATTATTAGATGACACTGAGTCACAACACAGTAGTGGACTTCACTTCTAAAAATTATTGGAGGAAATATTAAAATAACAAAATAAAAACATTTAATAAATTAAAAATTAAGAAATATGAACATAGATTATATTCTTTGTTTTAAAAATTAAAACAGCAGTCTAGGAATTTTAGTGCAGTTGGAGAGATAGTATACATATGTCTGAGTCTACATACTAGGGATAGCAAATATCTTGGTGATAATAATCCCACTATAGATGTTTTAATCATTCTTGAAAACAGCAACTAAAATCTTCATGTAGGTGAATGTCTATAACTTGCAAAGTGAGAGCAAAAGTGTAGGCGGAGTTTACTTAGAAGGCACCAGTACCAGATAAATATTTATTAAAATATAAATCAGAACTCACGGTACAGTTAACAGATTACAGTTGCACCTGAACAGGGACTGGAGTCTGGAACGGTGAGGACAGTCGGTGAAGTCGATCCTATCCCCAAACATCCAGGAACCAGGAAGAGAGCGTCTCGTGTTCCAGCAGCCCCTTTTCAATGGGCTTTTCCCCGCCCCCTTCAGGGGGCCCAGTGCCCTGTATAAGTGTCTTTTGACCTTATCAGCTGACACCTGAATCCCACAACATCTCCCCCTTTTTTCTAACTAAGAAGGTTCTAAACTAAGACTATGCACAGTAGGAATTACTATGAGGTAGTATCTAGGAGAGGTCAAAGTACAATTTCTAATCAAAGCCTAACTTATATAAGGTACATCTAATAGTTCTAGAATATTGGTAGATAGTAGGGTGTATAGATTATTTTAAAGGGTTAATCTGGGAAAATGAAAATTTAACACCTGAGTGTTCTTATCTAAGGGATACTAGGGTGATAACCTTAAACATCTATTCTTCAACCTCTTCAAGAAGAAGGAAGGTGAATTGCCTGAAAGACAGAAGTACATGGAAGTAGTTACTTCCAAAATTTGGGAGAGGACAGAAACACAGCTACCTGGACAATCACCTCTGGATTTGTGCACCGTTAGAGCATCTATCGGATTGGCTATAGGCCTCTGGTATCTGACAGATCTTTTCACAAGCAGAACAATTTTGAAGGGACTGTCTTATCCTGTCTAGGCAGGTTTTGTCAGTTTCCATCCATCAACTTGTTCATCCAGCTTGACATCATGTGTGTACTGTCAGCAATCAAGGTAAGGACAGTTCCTTACTCAACTGGCCATTTTTTGCCAAAAGGACCAACTCCAATGGAGTATCTTCGATGCTCAACACCATCTCGTGAAGGGAGCAGTGACACCAGGAGTCGTCGTGTCTCTCGTGGCCGAATTTTAAATGTTAAATGCCATATTCTCTGGGTCTATGAAATGGTTGAAGATTCTTGTCTATCTATGATATTCTAACCTGTATCTGATATGACTGGGATATGATACCTTAAATAGTGTTGACTGCAGATCTTATCGTCTTAAGGAATAAACCCTGTACTAAAAATTAGAATACCTATATAAGGGGTGTACAATCCCTGAACAATGACCCTTAGTAGAACTATCGAACATTAGCCAGGGGTATTTTACCAGGTAAAGTGTCCACAGCATTTTGGACATGTAAGTACATATATATCATCTAAACAGAGGTATATAAAACATCTTGTGCATATATCATAACTAGTGCAATCATACATTATATCTAGTATAGTTAAATGAAGGTAGTAATTGCATAGTATACATGATAATGATGTGCAAATATTTTAAACAAAGGTAGAAGCATATATAAAATATAGCAATTTCAGATTCAGTTTTACATAATAGTTACAGATTCAGATTTATATCGAAGTACAAGTTGCTTTGGTTATATAAAGCAATCTCAGATTAAACTTTGTACCAATGTACAAATTATCACAATTAAACATATAAAATGATTTCGCATTAGTATCAGTATACAAATATCTATGACAGTGCAAATTGTCTTTAGCTTAGCCCATACATTCAGCTAGAATGGAGTATAGGTAGGTAGAACAGTCTACCTTTATCTATCCTATCTATTCCCCCTCTCTTCTTCAAAAAAGATCTCTGATGTTATATTACAGTTTTGTCCTTTACCCAGTTTTACCCACAACCTTTAGAGCATAAAACTTATTGGGAAAGGGGGCGTAGTCGTTTATAAGGTTGCTTCCTGCTGACTTAAGGGCGATGGCATCTCTTTGGGATCCTGTAAAAGCTAAAACAATGGTTAGTTCTTAATGGACTGACCACATACATCTATAACCATTCTTAGGATAGTGGTTAACTCCATCTGGAAATCTAATTAGAAGTGTGATCTGAAGGATTATCATAGAGAGCTATCTTGCAGCTGTTTTTGATTAGTCTGTTTCCTGAAAACAATTATTGATTGGTGCGCACCAGGTTCTTGATGGTTTGTGTGTGTGTGTGTGTGTGTGTGTGTGTGTGTGTGTGTGTGTGTGTGTCTGTCTGTCTGTCTGTCTGCCTGTCTACCTGCCTCTCTCATATTTTTTTTGTTATTCTTGATTAATTAGTAGGAGTTGTTGTGGTGGAGGCCCCGTCTTGGTTCTTTGTAGATGGTTGATAGAAGAAAATGTTATTTACAGTGGAAAACTTAAGCATTGTTGATATTCAAAAGATATTTATATCTTTCATGACTTTAGGAGACTGGAAGCAGACAGGATGAGATGTTTGAGAGGTACAGAAACAGAGAGGAGCAAGGTTTAAGATGAAGTAACAATAATATTGGTCCCTAAATATTTTGCCTTCTGTCTCACACCAGGTGACTTTTATGATATGAGACAGAATTTTTCATATTTCTTTACCAATATGCTTGGGTTTAGAGAGGGAGAAAGCCACAAGTTCCCAATCCAAATCCAGCCTTATTAATAGTCAAATCAGGACCACTTTTTTTTTTTGAGGTGTAGATGCAAGATGTAAAGCAGTAAAAATTGAGAAATTACCCAGTAGTGCATATGTGTATCAGTTGGTCTCGTTGTCCGTCTTGTACATTCCTTAATCATCAGTCTGTCTTCTATTGAAGGTGAGTAATTATTCAAAGTTTAGTCAATGCCTTAAAAATAGTTGTATCCATTTTCCTGTAAAGACAAAACTGAGAGACCCTGCCCCAGGTTTGTTAAGTGAGTTTTCCTTACCATGCATCCGTTTGTCATGTCAAGGATGAGCAGTTACTTTTCTTGTTCAGGAAGAGACTCCTTTTCGAAGTGGACTTTTATTAGTTTTGTCGGTACCCATATCTTTTCTGTCCCTGTTGAAACAAGAGCAAAACCCCTACCCCATCGAAGCACATACCCTGGCTTCCATTCGGAAGTCAACACATCTTTGAAGTAAATGGGTTGATTTAACTCAGAAGATTTCTCTACTACCCAATGTCTCTCAGCAGCTGATGTTCCCTTTTCATCAGCGTTAAGAAAATTTAAAGTCAATAAGGCACTGTGCAACCTCTCTCTGGGTTTTTTCATTTCTTTCTTTTGTTTATAAAGCATCTCTTTTAATGTGTGGTGAGATCTCTCCACAACTGCCTGTCCTGTAGGATTGTGTGGTATCCCTGTAATATGCTTTATATCATAGTATCCAAAAATTATCTTCATTTTCGGGAGACGTAAGCTGGAGTATTGTCAGTCTTAATCTGAGTGGGAATTCCCATTCTGGCCATGGCTTCCAAAAGGTGAGTAAGTACAACATCAGCATTTTCAGAACTCAGGGCAGTCACCCATTGCATTCCAGAATAGGTATCAATAGTATGATGTACATATTTCATCTTTCCGAATTCTGGAAAGTGAAACACATCCATTTGCCATATCTCATTTCCGTGTGTACCCTTAGGATTAGTTCCTGCAGGTAAAGATGGTTGGTTATAGAAAGAGCAAGTGTTACATTTTTTTACTATTTCTTTTGCTTCAATCCAAGTGATGGGAAAACTCTTCTTCAGCCCTTTGCTGTTAACATGATGTTTTTCATGAAATTCTGTGGCCTTTAGCATGCTTCCTATTAGCAACCGATCTATTTCCTCATTACCCTGCGCTAGAGGGCCTGGGAGGCCGTGTGTGCCCTGATATGTGTTATGTACATAGGATGTATCCTACCTCTGATGATATCTTGTAGTTGTATGAATAGTAAGGTCAAGTCTGTATCATCGTGAATGAAGTCAGCAGTTTCAATATGTGAAACAACTCTTTCTGCGTATTGAGAGTCAGTAATTAAGTTAAGAGGCTCTGTGAAATCCAACAACACCATAATAATCGCATATAGTTCTGACTTTTGAACAGAGTTATAAGGGCTCTGAGCCACTTTAGTTAGGTTTTCAGACTTGTAGCCAGCCTTCCCTAAATTGTTTGCATCCGTATAAAATATAGGGGCTCCAGAAATTGGTTCATCCTGTACTACACGAGGAAAGATCCAATTAGTTTCCTTTATAAATTGAATTCTCTTGTTTTGGGGATATTTATTATTAATTTCTCCTAAAAAGTCACTGCAAGCCTTTTGCCAAGGTTCACTGTCTGCCCATAATCGTTCAATTTCTTCATTAGTCAAATGCACAACAATTTCTGCAGGGTCCTTTCCAGTCAATTGGCGGAGTCTCAATTTACCTTTAAAAATCAGATCAGCAATTTTTTCGATATATGTCTTCATCTTTTTGCTTGGCCTATGTGGCAGAAATATCCATTCTAATATGATGCTTTCTCTTTGCATTAAGATTCCTGTTGGAGATTGTCTTGAGGGTAAAATAACAAGTATGCATTCTAGGTCTGGATCCACACGATCCACATGTGTTTCTTGAAGTTTCCTTTCTACTAACTCTAATTCTTTCTCGGCCTCATCAGATAGTTCTCTTGGACTATTTAAACCCTTGTCATCTTCTAAATTCTTGAATAAATTAACTAGTTCATAGTTTTTTATACCAATCATGGGCCGTATATGAGCAATATCTCCTAGTAGCTTTTGAAAATCATTAAGAGTCTTCAATTTATCTCTATTTAATTTTACCTTTTGTGGCCTAATTTTTTGTAAACCTATCTTATATCCTAAATAATTGATAGAATCTCCCCTCTGTACTTTTTCTGGAGCAATTTGTAGTCCCCAATTAGGCAATATTTTCTGTAGTTCTTTAAACAATGTTTCTAATGTCTGTGGGTTTGGGTCTGCCAACAAAATATCATCCATATAATGGTAAATGATAGATTGTGGGAAGCGCTTGCACAGTATTTCTAGTGGTTGTTGTACAAAATATTGGCATAAGGTGGGACTATTTAACATTCCTTGGGGCAGGACTCTCCATTGGTACCTCTTAGCTGGCCCTGAATTATTAAGAGTAGGCACCGTGAACGCAAATTTTTCTTTGTCCTGTTCCTGTAAAGGTATGGTAAAAAAACAATCTTTCAAGTCAATAATTGTAATAGGCCATCCTGTAGGTAGCAGAAAAGGCAGGGGAATACCAGATTGTAAGGAGCCCATAGGTTGAATCACCTTATTAATTGCTCTTAAATCTGTCACCATCCTCCATTTTCCAGATTTTTTCTTGACAACAAAAACAGGAGAATTCCATGGACTGGTTGATTCTTCGATATGCTGAGCCTGTAACTGCTCCTGTACCAACTGTTCCAAAGCCTGAAGTTTTTCTCTCGTCAAAGGCCATTGTTGAACCCAAATAGGCTTTTCTGTTAACCATTTCAAAGGCAGTGCTGTGAGTGTCTTATTAAGATCTGTGGATATAGGGCAATTCTTTTGTACAACTTGAATGGCTGGTGAATTTTTTTCATAGTACCTTAAAGCATCATTTTTGGAAACATAGTTGAGCCTCCGGCTGACATCAGAACCAGGAGGGATTTTAATCTGGGTATTCCATTGCATTAGGAGGTCGCGACCCCACAGATTCACTGCTATATCAGCCATATATGGCTTCAACCGTCCTTTCTGACCTTCTGGTCCTATGCATTCAAGCCATCTCATACTCTGTTTCACCTGAGATATTGTTCCAATACCCAGAAATTGGATATCTACTGTCCATAAAGGCCATCTTGGATGCCATGACTGTGGTGTTATGATCGAAACATCAGCCCCTGTGTCGACTAAACCCTGGATATAAATATTATCTATCCGTATCCCCAATTTTGGTCTTTGTTCATTTATCGAAGTCTGCCAAAATATTCGTTTCGTAATTCTCTTTGGAGTTTCTGAATCTTCTTTTGAATTTATGTTATCATCTGATACTGTATGGTTTTCAAGATCAGGTATTGGGTGTTCTATTCGTCCTGAGAATGCTGGTCTTCTACTATGACTGGATATGATCACACCATCCTTGAATTTGGAGTCTGATTTTGGGGGGCTTCCCGGGGGAAGCCCCGAAAGGCGTTTCCCGATGGCAGAGGGTTGCCTTCTTTATCTCTGGTAGATCTACATTCATTGGTCCAATGCCGTCCCTTGCCACATCTTCTGCATAATCCAGAAGGCAATGACCTTCTGTTCGAATTAAACCTAGATCGGGCATCATTTCCAAGAGTACTTTGTGTACAGTTCCGTCTTATATGGCCTTGTCTACCACAGTTGAAACAAGTGATTCCTTGGTTCCTCTTCCTTACTTTAGCAACGGCTTGGTCTACCCAATTGTCTTCATTGCTATGGAGAGGTTCAGCATTGATTGTATATTGAATCCATTCTTCTATAGGTGCGGCTCTGATTTTTAAAGGCAGAAGCATTCTTCTACATTCTGGATTAGCATGATCAAAGGCCAGAGAAAGTATTATTTGCTTTCTAGCTTCTGGATCTGATATTGCTCTATGTACGGCCGTGGTAAGCCTCTGTAGAAAGTCAGTATAAGGCTCTTTTAAACCTTGTTTGACCTTAGCATAATGCTCAATTTTTTGACCTGGGTCCAAAATCTTTTCCCATGCATTAAGTGCAGCCATACGGCATAGCAATAAAGTATGTTCGTCATAAGTAGTTTGAGTCTTCACGTCAGCAAACATTCCTTCACCAAGGATCTGGTCCTGAGAAGCAAAGAAACCCATAATTCTTCCTTGGTGTTCTAAGGTCCTGGCTTCCTCTCTAAACCAGCTTCTCCACTGTAAGTTTTGACTTTGGTCCAAGACAGCAGCTGTTAGCTGAATCCAATCAAGGGGGAGGATTAGGTTTTTTGCAGACCATGAATTTAGGAGCTGCTTTACATAAATAGAGTGAATACCATACATGGATATTGCCTCTTTAAAATCTTTGATGTCTTTCATATGTACTGGCTCATAACTATACTCTACATATTCTGCGGAACCCCCTGGTGCTATCTTTGTCTGAATAGTAGCTGGGAACAATAGTGGTGGTGAAAAGGGTATCCCCGTCATGTTTACAACTTTATGTAAAGTATTTCCAGTACCATAACACCCCATTGGGGGTTGACCTGAACTGTTCTGAGCATAAGATGTATCATTGCCTTCTTGTAGTGTTGCAATATGGTCCCCACATTCTTGTATTTTGGATATTATGGGTTCCCATTCTTGGATTTTGGATACTACAGGTTCCCATTCTTGGATTTTGGATACTATAGGTTCCCATTCTTGGATTTTGGATACTACAGGTTCCCATTCTTGTATTTTGGATACTACCTGTCTCAGAGCTTGACTTTCTTGATGAAGTAATCCTTCCAAAGACCTCACCGAGTTAGCAATTTTTAGATCTACATCATTAACATAATTAATGATTTTCTCGTCCACTTTATCAATGTGGTCAAGAAGTTTCTTGTTTTCATCAGTTACGTAGAGTTTATATTGTTCTTGTACAGTGTTATCGTTATGTGAAAGCTTGTAACCAATTTCTAGAGTACCCATCGTTTTTGACATAGCAGAGTTTGAAAGCTGTAATTCATATACCTTGGACAACAGCTGCCGATTTAAGTTCTGTATCTGCTTAACCTCATCTGACACCATAGCGTTTGATAATTCTATAATACCAAGTTTGGACGGTAATTGAAGGTTCAAATTCGTGACCTCAGTCATCACCCTTCTATTGTGGAACACAACATAGAGAAACAGACCAAAAAATAGTAAAACTGGGGTATTGAATACCTCAAGATATTCATTTAAAAAGCTTGTCAACCATCGTGGAAAAATATATACCGAATTCCTCAAAAGAATAGTTGTCAGCCATTACCTCAATCCTGGTGCAATGATGCTGTGTGGTCAGAAGATGTCACAATAACGTTTAGTGCCCCGCTGTATGGCGGATGCAGAGACCCCCAGCACGCTATTCACAGATCCTAGGTGTTAAAGGGCCTCAGCAGACAGAATAGAATCTTTGGAAAAAGCAAATTCTCACAAGTCAAGACAGGATGTTAATTACAAGATAGAATGGTTTTAGTTTCCTTTGTTCCCCTACAGGAGTAGTTTATAATTGTCCCAGGTTACCGGGGCTAGGGGTGGAGCTGCCGCTTGAATCTGCAGTTCCTGGGTCAAAACCCGCCAGCCAGGTTGGGGGAAGGGCGTGCGTGCAGTTGCGGTTTAAACTCGGTTAAGATGAGCGCACTTGTGGCGCGGCCCACGAGGTTGGGGCGGGACGCGGGTCGCGCGGCTGGATGAGGGGCGGTGTCACCGCTGGCGCCGGCCAAACCAAGCAGCCAGGGTTGGAGCCTCAGCAACCGGCGAAAGCCGTTTGGAGGTCACCGCTCAAAACCAAACCCACACTGGGCTGGACCCTCTGTGCTCTAAATTCGACCTGCTCACACTCAAAACCTGACCTGAGTGCGTTCTAAGCCCGACCCGTGGGTCTGCCAGCCCGGGAGGGGGGTTAGGAAACGTTGGGCGCCAGATGTAGGCGGAGTTTACTTAGAAGGCACCAGTACCAGATAGATATATATTAAAATATAAATCAGAACTCACGGTACAGTTAACAGATTACAGTTGCACCTGAACAGGGACTGGAGTCTGGAACGGTGAGGACAGTCGGTGGAGTCGATCCTATCCCCAAACATCCAGGAACCAGGAAGAGTGTTCCAGCAGCCCCTTTTCAATGGGCTTTTCCCCGCCCCCTTCAGGGGGCCCGGTGCCCTGTATAAGTGTCTTTTGACCTTATCAGCTGACACCTGAATCCCACAACACAAAAGAATCAAATTTAAATCCAGATTTGTGGTACACAGCAAGATTCTTTCTTACATTTACTATTTTTTTATTTTTTCCTCACCAACTAAGTTTCAATACAATGCTGGAATCTTTTTTTAATTATTATTTATAAAATACTTTCTTTAGTAAAAGAAAAAAAAAACTACTTCAATTTTTTATTAATCCGTACTAATTTCAAAGTTTTATTTTTGTTTTATTTTGTTTGGTCCTCTTGAAACTTCAGAATCATTTGAGGTTATAAAATGTTATAAAGGAGAGATTGCTAGAATGTATGGCAGGCAAGAAAACTGTGAGTACAGTCCCACATGATGGAAGAACAGACCTCTCACAAGCTGTCTTCCGACCTCCATCTGTGTGCTGTGGCATACCCATGTATCCCCTCCACATACATTCTAAATCAATTTTAAAAAGCCTAAAATAAAATGAAACATTAAGAAGCTTGATTAAATGTAGAAATGATAAAACTTCTCATGTATAATTTAAGAAGAATAAGCCATATATTTGAGGGGGAGTTGTGGAGAAACAGGAGAATTTGGAGGGATAAAAGACATGGGATAGAAACTATGTTAATGTAGTAAACATGTAGGACATTCCTAACAACAAATTTTAAACAACAACAAAACTGAGATGCCATCCAGCTACCCAAGAATCAACACGTAAAAGTAACACAGATAAGCCACGGGTCATGTGGCTAGACAGATTCATGGAAATGGGTTGAGTTAAAATGCAGGAGCTAGCTAACAATATGTCTGAGCCATAGATTGAACAGCATGAAATTAATATACATCTTTGTGTGATTATTTGGAGCTAACAGAGGGTCCAAACTTCTGGACCTCTGGCCAGACAGGCCAGAAACTTCCTATTACAAATGGTGCCCAATGTGAGGCACAAACACCCACATAAAGCCTGAGAAAGCTTAAAAAGTGTTCTAGAATACAGAAATGGAGCGAAAAGAGGCTTCTGAGTTGTGTCTCTCAAGTGGGTGATGGTACAGAGATGGCCTGGTATGCCGGCTTGAATTATAAAATGGCAGGCTTGCTGCAGGCAGCTGAAGCTGCAACAAGGCCAGTCCCTGAAGTTTCACAGAAGACTTGGTATAAGCAATAAACTGCATATGATAGATTTAAGGTTTCTGTTTATATAGGCAAAAAGGGAGCAGAGACAAAGACAGTTTCTTGGTAGCAGCATTTTCTGGGACTGCTCTGTTTGCTGGCGGCAAGCAAAGGTGCGGCTTCTTTAAGACAGGCTTCCTGACTTAGCCTTACATGCAAAAACTGTGGCCCTTTAAGAGGTGCCCTGATGCCAAACATTTAAATGGAGTTCACGAGCAGTGGACAGCTGTGTTTTACTTGGCGGCAGTGTGGAATCTAAGATCCCCAATAGTTGATGTGGTAAAGGGTTCACAATATTTGATATTGCTTCCTAGAATTGGGAAGGTAAGTATGGTTTTGGTACCTCTGACATGTTGAAAAGCTGAGCAGGGCAAATTCAGCAGTCAAAGCAGTGCTTTATAGTCTGTCATTTTAAAAGCTTTTCTGGTTTGAAAATGATCAAGGATATGATATGCTGTAAAACAGATTCAGCTGGAGAAAGCCTTTAAATGGGTCGCAATGTGTGTGAAAAAGAACATGTAGACTGGGAGAGAAAAGAAAAGGGGTAGAGAAAGTCTTTTAAAAAAAGAGAAACAGAATAATAAAAATATAATAAGCCCAATAAATATGGAAATAAAGAGTCTGGATTATGGTTATTATTGTGTTTTCTTTTAACTTTTTAACTGTTAATGAGATAACTGAAGAAAGATATTTGATTGCAAAGGTTGCTAAGTTAAACCACCATATATGTTTTAAAGGTATCTTGACTTTGAAATTTGAGTCTAAGGATATGTTGCTTTGTTTCTACAGAAGATAAAAACCTGTGGATTGCTTCCAAGCTAATATGGTTTCATCAACTAAGACCCCTTGAAAAAAAAATCTCTGATGGGAAGAGATGGTCACATAAGTTTCAAGGCTGCTGGCTAAGATGATCTAGACTCAGGACCCTCAAAATATTGCCAGCACCCCTCAATCAGCAGTAAGTAGTAATAGTAAGCTACACCCAAATTCCCAAAAATCTTGTTTCTAAGTTTTTGCTTTCATTACAAATGACTAGCAGTCATAGTCAAGCTCTCTCTAAGAAAGAAGGGGCACAGTATAGGAATGATTTAAAAAGATAATTGAATTTACTTTAATTTAAAAATCAGCTGTTAATCTTTAAATATTTAACATTGATATGGATTTTGGTTTGTTGATACTAATTTAAGGGCAATTTTGTTATGCTATATATATTTTTCTACCCCTTTTAAAAATATTATGTTAATGTCATTCCTTTAAAATTGTAATGTATAATTAAAAATGCAGATTAATAGTTATCCATGATAACCAAACTTATACTTATGTTAGGTTTTTGTAGGTATACAAAGATATATTTCAGTTAGATAGGTAATCTTCAAACACTTCAAAGACCTACAGAATATGGCATTTAAAATATTTTAAGAACTTAGACTTTTCTGGACAGTGAGACACCTGGCAGCACCAATCTACTTCAAGAGAAAAATGGGCATTGAAGAAACTCCATATGGATTTTACTTTCTTTGTGGCAAGGGATAGCCACTGGAAAAGAACCCTTTACTGCATTGACTGCTTGACAGTGTTTTGTATAAACTGAACATGCAGGATCCATAGGAAAGTGACCTCTGAACCTTTAGAGAACAAGCTGAAATGGTCCTGCAGTTTCCTGCTTTTCAGGTAAAACTGCCAGACATCCTTCAGAGCACAAGGAGAAACAACTGTCAAGCTATGTCAGAATGGGCAGAGCAGTCCTTCAAATTTTCTACTTCACTGAATGGTACACCAGAGACTCTAAGCCTGCAGATTGAAGATGAATGCCCACCATTACAAAGGAACTTTGGACTGTCCAAGTAGACAGTTTTCATGCCTGTCATTTCTTGATTTTTGGAAGTTGCTTTCACTTCCTGTTTACTCAGGAATATTATATCCTTCGGTAGTCTTTGATGTAGTTGAAGATTCGATAGTTTTAATTTCCTTTAGTTACTATAAAGTTTAGTAGATATGAAACTTTAGACTCACAAGGAGAAAGTAGATGATAAAGTATTTTCTTTAATTTTGCTAAATATGAATAGAGTACATATTGTAACTATAATTCTTGCTTGATAGTTGTTTTGTTATATATAATTCTGCTATGTTGAAATTGAAACCTTTATTTTTGATTCTACAGAAAAGGGGAAGTGATGTGAGAATGTCTTTCTGTTTGTTGTGAATACCATTTGTTAATAAAAGGACTGTCTTGGCCTATGGCAGGCATCTTAGACATAGGTGGGGAAATTGCAGCATATATAGGGGAAGGACGGTGGAGTCAAAGGAGATACCTCCTAGCCATCCAAGAATCAACATGTAAAAGTGACACAGGTAAGCCACGGGCTACACGTCAAAACAGATGAATGGGAATGGGTTGAACTAAGATGCATGAGCTAGCTAGCAGTATGCCTGAGCCATAGGCTCATAGGTTGAACAACATATAATAATATTATATTTATTATATATGTATATATTGACCCAAACAGAGAAACAGCAAACAATGTGCAACACAAAGGGTGGCGTCTTGGTAAGTTCCAATCCAAAAATAGCATAACCAATAAATAAGAGTATATAAAGACTTAAAGAGACAGATAATATTCCCCATAAATGGAAAAAGCATGAGGATTTTTACAGGGAGAACTTATGCCGGGTCATGTAGGTAAGCACTTTGAGTAGTCATATTTCCGAGTATACTTGGTTTAAGGCCATATTTTAAGAAAAGAAAATAGTGGACAAGTTTTGGACTTGCTTAAGTCAAGGGCACAGAGCACACACTGAAAAGGATCAGTGGTAAACAAGACACATTCGGCTGTGCTCAGCTTTCAGAGTAAAGATTTTTCACTTCCAAGGCTCTATCACAAATTTGCTCCTACCTGGTCATGTGAGATTCTCTGAAGTAATTACTGCAAGAATCTCCAAAGGCAGATAAACATGGAACTTATTGCAGGAAACAACTATTTATTATTCTAATTTTAATAACAAGGAGATGCCAAACACATTTCCACAGCAATTGATTGCAATTCGTTTCTTTTTAAATTTTGAAGTACTTTTACTTAGATTTCATTTGTTATATTTATCTTAAATTTAGTACAGAAGAAAATTACACATAATCCTAATAATTTAAAAATTAAGATATATGTTTATGGACACTAAAACATATATTAAATACTGGCATTATAAAATACACATTTATATATTTTAATATTAAGACATTTTTCTTTTAATTTGAAAAAATTTATTACAATATATTTTGGTCATTTTTCTTCTTAATCCCCAACTCCTCCCAGAACCCCAGCTCCCTAGTCACTCAACTTTATGTTCTTTCTCTCTTCCAAAAAAATAAAAAATAAACTGAAAAACAAATAAACAAATTGTATGAATGTTTACATGCCTGTGTATATATGAATGTTTGCATGTCTGTGTGTATATGTCCCACATGTGTTCTTGGTTCTTACAGATACTAGAAGGAGACTTCGCTCCCTGAAGACTTGAGAATGATTCTCTGTCCCAAATAAAAATTTTATACATACATACATACATACATACATACATACATACATACATACATGCATGCATAGATCCTCTCCCTGTACTGGAAGTATGTGAGCTGTTGTGAGGGTTCTGGGAACAGAACTCTGGTCCATTGCAAAAGCACCAAATGCTTTTTGCTGATGAGCCATCTCTCCAGCCCTAACTTTTTATTGTAATTATTTTGTTTCGAATTATTTGTATACATGTCTGTCTGTAGGTATAGGGCTTGTGTATGGAAAATCAGTTGTCTACAAGCCAGAAGAAGATGTTGGATCCTTTGGAGGTGAATAATAGGTGTTTGTCAGTCACAGAACATGAGTGTTGAAGCCTGAGCTCTAAAGACCTCTACAAGAGGAGCAGTACACGTTCCTAACCACTGTGCAATCTCTCCAGCTCCACGATATTAGTTTAGTTTTTATTTCTTAAAATTAAAATGCAGGCTTTCTGTTTATTCTAGTCTAATTGTTATTTTTAACATATGGCTAAATTGATTGCTCTATTAATATTAATGAATCTGAAAAAGAGGAAAAACAATGTCAAATTGGTGATCATTTCACAGGTAGAAGTGATTTCACTTTTTTTAAAGTGGTATAATTTTATTTTATTTTTTTATTTAAGAATTTTTAAAATTCATTTCCATGCCATTCACAGATCCCCCCTCTCAACCCTCCTCCTGCTCCCCAACCCTCCTTCCCATCCCCTCTTCCAAAAGGGTAAGGCCTCCTATGGGGAGTCAGAAAAGCCTGGAACATTCAGTTTAGGCAGAACCAAGCTCCAGTCCCCCCATCAAAGCAATGCAGTGTCCCACCATAATTAATGAGCTCCAAAAAGCCAGCTCATGCCCCAGGGATAAATCCTGACCTCAGGGGGTGGGGGGGTGGGGTGGGGCTCAAACAGACCAAGCTAGATGACTTTGATTGATTGCAATTCTTAACTATATTAATAACAGCAGCATGTGATAAAGGAAAGAATGTTAAGGTATATAAAAGCATCTCTCTTAAACTGTATTCTGTGTTTGGTTTAGAAAATGATTGTTTTTTTCTTATATTTTTTTTTTTATTAGTTTCCAAGAATTAGATTTTACTGCAACAGCTCTTCTTAGACAAAGCTTGCTTTGCTCTTATTTACATATGTGCAAATGTTAATAAATCTGCACATGAGATAGAACACGTGACTCTTTTTCTTAGGGTCAGTCCCTTGCATAGTGTCGCACTTTCTCCATTTTTGCTATTTTTTTCTTGAACATTTCTTTATGTAATTTTTATAATTTTTGAAAAATTTGTCCTTTAACAGTTTCTTAAATGTACACAGTGAACCCAATTATGGCCATACTCACCCTTTCTGAGTCCTAAAACCTCTTTTTTCTCTTCACAAGTCTCTTTCCCTAGTCATGGCATGTTATTTTGTTCTGAATTTAACCAAGGCCATCTGTGTGATCATGGATTTGGAACTAATAATTGGAGTCTGGTGGGCTCCTCAGTAGGTGTGTAAAACAACGTCTCTCATTCTCCCAGGGCACACTAGTAGCTAAAAGTTTAACAGTGAGGAATATAGATAGACAACTGTAAGTCCATCTCTAGTTGATGACAGACTGTTGACAAACCTAGTCATGTGTAGGCCCATTGCAGGCAGACCTAGCTGCTGTGAGACCATGATTGTACTGGACTTGTCAAGCCCAGATGATAGCATTTCAGGGCTGTTCTTTTTATTTTATGGCTTCTACATTTTTTCTTCTACTCATGAGCAGTCATGAATCTCTGTAGTTATTGTAAGGAGAACCTTCTCCAAGAATAACATCTATGTTATCTATGTGTATAAATACAGCTATTTAGGGAGTGGTGTGGTTGGAGCCATGATTATTAGTCTAAATAACATTTGGCCTATGTCCTTGTCAACCACGAGCCATGCTTTTCTCTTCCTTCCTTCCTTCCTTCCTTCCTTCCTTCCTTCCTTCCTTCCTTCCTTCCTTCCTTCCTTCCTTCCTCCCTCCCTCCCTCCCCTCCCTCCCTCCCCCTCCCTCCCTCCCTCCCTCCCTCCCTCCCTCCCTCCCTCCCTTCTTTCTTTCTTTCTTCTTTCTTTCTTTCTTTTCTTTCTTTCTTTCTTTCTTTCTTTCTTTCTTTCTTTCTTTCTTTCTTTCTTTCTTTCTTTCTTTCTTTCTTTCTTTCTTTCTTTCTTCTTTTTTCCTATACAAGTTGATAATACCAGGGATGGATTGTCTCCTGTGAGTATCCATCAGGGAGCAGTTGGTTATCTCCATAACAGCTGTGCCACTATTGGATAGGTAGGGTTCACAGCTGTGTACAACAGCTGATATCTTTTCTCTCCCAACAGATGAACCTTTTAGAACTACGAAAGCTAGTTACAAAGAAACAAGCGTTTACTTCAATTCCAGTTTGATTTTTCTGTATTTTGTCCTCAAGCCATATGGTGTCTTCAGTAATAGGGTCTTAGTGTATTTTGTCAGAGGAAGGGTAAGAGTTTGTATTTTCTGGAAGTCCTCTGGGACATCCTTGAGTAACTAATAAGGAGTTATACCACAGCTGGCACTACAATTTTTCACAATCAATGGCTTTTTGAAGCAGAATTATCCAGCATTGCAAGATAGGAAAACTTTTTTGTAAAGGAACAAATACTTATATCTTATCCTATAATATTTTAAACTTTTTCATAATTTGACCAATATAGATTTTAAATAAATTAAATTTAACAAATTCCACATCCTTGAATAGCACAGGCTCCAGGAAACAGTGACTACAACCAATATTTACGGAATGAATAAATAAATGAACAATTGATTCTACAGGTGAAAATGGAAATAAGGTTGTAAAAACTATAATTAAAAAACACACAAAAAACTTCTTGGGGCCTGGGATATACCTCAGTTGGCAGAGAGCTCTCCTCCCATGCACAAAGCCCTGGATTTGATCCCCAGCAACACATAAAAACTGGCTTGACTGTACATGTTTGTAATTCATTTATGAAGTGTTGCCAAAGGATCAGAACTTCAAGATCATCTTTGGCTGCTGGGCAAGTTGGAGGCCAGCACGGTTCTGTCTCAGAACTAAAAGGAAAACAAGTGTCTCTGTAAATTAGAATATAGACTGTACATTTCACTTTTATTTTGTTGTTGAAAGTTCATCTATAACAGTTTTGAATCAAGCAAAGATTTAGGTCACAGAGTCTTCCTGCTGTTGAAAACCCATCTTTTCTCATTAGTCATTCCTATATTATTTTTCAAGTAATATCTTTCAGTGTCACTGGCTAATAACTCCTACTTTTAAAAAATGCCACTTTGAAATAGAGTCATGTATAAAAGCATTAATTTGGACATTATTAAGCAAGGCAGGCTTTGTGTCCACAGAGAAAATGACAAGACTCCTTTTCAACTATTCCTGAAGACGATGCAATAGTTATTAAGATACTTCTTCCAACCTGCTACTTCCATATTTAGGTCCTGAAACCAAATTTTACACTTGTTGAATGGAGAAATTGAATTACTTTAAAAATATAATCCAAAAATTTTAAGATTATATTTTTTTTATATATTTTCTACAAATGTTTTTGATTTTTAGTATTCAGACTTTTTGCCCCTTTTATCCCCTCAAATGTTTAGTTTTATAACTAATTTTTTGTGATCCTTGAAGTCTACACAAACATTTGGTTTCATATGATACTGTATTTATGGAATAGTTAGACTCAACTATGGCATTAAATATGGCTCTGTGTGTGCGTGTATGAGACAGGGTCTCATGTATCCCAGAATGCCTTTAACTCACTTTGTAGCTGATGCTGGTCTTGAACTACCAATTTTCCTGTTCCTGTCTCCTTCATACTGGGATTGCAGGCCACACCATCAAGTCTGCTCAGATTCACTGATGAAAATGCAGGAGTAAAATTAAGTTCTTAGAAGTCAGAAGAAAGGGACTTTTGTATTTTGAAAAAAAAAAGCCTACAGACTATACTCCTTAAGGATATCAATGAGTAAACTTTTATCTAGATTTTGTTAAATGACCGTTGAATCACATTGGGTAATGTATACTAAAGTGAAAAGACAGAAAACAGAGCATTATTTCCAGTTGTAACAAGCCCATGTTGATACATCAGCACTTCCGTATTTCTGTCAGAAGCAACTCATCCTTTTAAAAGTTCTGGTGGGATTGAGAGCAGTTGACTGCTGTCATGTGAAAGGTGACATTTCCTGAGTCTCTGCTCTCTGGCTTGCCTTTTCCTTTCCTTGTGCAATTATTACTTGTTGGTATTGTCAATTTTCCCTTTTGTACCAGTGATTCCCAGGGAAGACACACTTCTTATCACATCCTGTTGTCTTGCTGCTATTCTGGTGCTTCTGTCCCTGTCCACCTTTCTACTAGACATGATGTCATCCTGACACATGATCCAAATGCAGGCTTAATCATACTTAGGAGAGACAACTGTGTATCTGCCTTTTCTGGGCACAAGAAAGCACTACTTATATTCAGACAGACAGACAGAGAGGCAGGCAGGCAGAGAGAAAGACAGATAACCATCCAAGGCTCTGCTCAGGACTCAGTAATCTCACTTCTCTTCCATGTGTGTTTACAGATGATGCTTAAACTATGTTGGTCCCTCTTTCTCTTCAGTACATCCATATATTATTGCATATTTATTTAGATCAGTCCGTCTTCATTTCTCTCTCTCTTCTAAATCCCCATCACTAGAATCCAAGTCCCAATCTTCATGCCTCTCCACTATTTTACTGGTCACTTATGACTCCACTCTATTTCAGTGAGGGCACCTTGGAAAATGACAAAGACTGAGTGTGGGTACTTGGAGCAGAATGGGGCACACAAAATGAGGGGTTCCTATTAGTATTACTGTGTCAGGTTCAAATTCATTTGAGAAGAAGCTCTCTGTAGCCCTTCCAGGTGAAGACATTCAGATTCTGCAATTATGCAGTCTTTAAATTAAAAACTTCATTTATTCAAAACTTCAGCACCACCAACACATCTCCCCTCCCCCAAGGCTCATCTTCCCAGGTGTACTATAGGCCACAGGGAGACCTTTGTGATTCCTTGGTGTCCAATGGCCTGCTCAGAGGGAGGCTTGTAGGTAACTTCCCCAGTGGCTCCCAGGGCAGGCCTCTACACAGAGTAGAGCAGAACAAGTCAGGACAGAACACTTGGGCAGAACCAGGTGAGGTGTAGCCAGGGGATGGGGGAGTGCAGAGATGGGGGAGTTAGGTCTGGAGGCGTCAGATGAGGCGAGATTATTATTTTCACTTAGTGTGTATTTGAGATGAGTTGAAATGACTTTCAATAAAAAAGACATTTCCATGTTGATTTATATTAGCCCCATGCCTGTAAATTCTACCCAGTCCTTCCTGATGTATCTGCAGGCTTGATGGCCTCCCACTAGGTGCTAACTTTGGCCTCTTTCCTAGGATGCTGCATGTGTCAGGTTTCTTTTTCAGTTACTCAGAGGTAAGCATCAGTGTGACACAAAGTGCAGCTGCTTGATAGTCTGTAACCCACGTGGATGCACGCTGGAGAAAACGTGCTTTAGGAGTCCTGGGGAATCCTCTGTGCAGCATCCTGGTGCACACGTAGCTCTAAAGCAGCAGGCCAGGTTTAGGTCTTCTCTGCTCAGAGTCTGCTTCCCTTGAGCGTGGGAGTCTCACTCAGCAAGACTCAATAATCTGTTCTTAAACAACTCTTCCGGTTGCCATAATCTAAGCACGTGTGCTCTTCCCTCTTTATCTCTTCCTCTCCCTACCCTGATTGTGATCAGATATGATACAGGTTTATCTGGGATGACCGGCAGTTGGCTATAGAGGCCTCATGTCCCATGTGGTGGATGGCGGCAGTAGGGACAAGGCACATAGGCAGGGTCTATGTAGAAAGACTTTATTATTATAAAGACATATAGAGAAATAGAGAGAGAGAGAGAAAAGAGAGAGAAGAGAAAGAGAGGGGTGGGGGAGTTTGAGACCATGGTTCCAGGGAGAGAAGAGACAATGAAGAGTTGGGCGGTAGGAATTCTATTTGGTGGAACTTGATGTCAGCCCTTGGGGCAGGGGCATGGCTTCAGAGGCTAGAACAGAATCCTAATGTGCTTATAGCTACTATTTGGTGTTGCTTCCTTATTTGATTTTTGAGGCAGAGTCTCTCATTTTCCTGAAGCTCTTGACTGGCTACAGTGCCTTCTACCTGTATCTGTTTCCATTTTCCTCCTACTAGGATGACAAGTGGCTTTTTTTCTTTTCTCTTTAAATCATGGGTTCCTGAAAGGAAACTGTGGTCTCCATGCTTACAAGACAAGGACTTTACCAACAGATCTCCCTAGCTCTATCTATCTAAATGTCTGTCTGTCTATCTATCTATCTATCTATCTATCTATCTATCTATCTATCTATCTATCATCTATCTATCTATCTATCTATCTATCTATCTATCTATCTATCTATCAATCAATCATCTATCTCTATATATTATCTATCTATATCTACCATCTATCTATCTATATAACATCTACATATCTATCTATCTATCTATCTATCTATCTATCTATCTATCTATCTATCTATCTATCTATCTATCTCTATATATTATCTATCTATATCTACCATCTATCTATCTATATAACATCTATCTATCTGTCTATCTATCTATCTCTATCTATCTATCTATCTATTATCTATCTATCTACATTGTTAAACATGTCCTTTTGTGGTTTTCATTATAATCCTTTAAAAAGTTCTTCTATATAAAAATTGGTCTTATTAAAATGTGCCCTGTACACAGCAGCTTTTATTTTCTTTATATATTATTTCTTTATTTATTTTGACGTGCATGTGGAGATCCATGGACAATTTGCTGGAGTTGGTTCTCTCTTCTTTCACTGTGTGGGTCCTAGGAGATGGAACTCAGGTTGTCAGCCTAGGCAGCAAGCACTGAGTCATCTCACTGGGGGACCTGGGAAGTTCTTTGTGTTTCTATGCTTTTGACAATTTGATTATATGCAGCAGATAACCATAAATAAATAAGTAAATGCTGTGCTGTACAAATCAGCACATTTTGATCAGGCTAATTTTTCATATAGATACCAGAAACTAAAAATTTAAATGTTATAATAAAAATTACAAAAGGTACATCATATAGCGTGTATTATTAACACCATTTTGTTGTTGTTATTTTGTTTGATCAATATGAAGAATGACCATTGCTCTGACCATATGCAGTGTTTATGCCACTTCTTTTCCATTTGGCTTTCTTCATTTTGCTGTGCAGGACCTCGCACACACCAGGCAAATGCTCAACCACTGAGCTATATCCTCACCCTTGTGTGGTTATTTCTATTCATCACCACCACATGGTAGGAGCTATTTAAAACAACCTAAAGAAAGGTAAATGGTTTCTATAAGGGATAAAGGAAGGAAGCTCCAGTCACAAGGTCCACAAGCCTGAAGGCTGTCGATTCTATGGCTGTCATTCTGCTGCTTAGCTGCTTAGGCCAAATCAAGTTGAAACGCAGTGAAAATTCTGACAGAAAAATGTAAATCTCAGTAGAGAGAAAACTTTCTAAGTCTAATCTCTCTGGGGACTACTTGGCTCTATTCTATTTTAAAAAGTGGAACTTCCTTTGAATTTGAAAACAACCTGGCTTATCTGACATTTCATAAAAATTATGTTTTTGAATCCCTCTAGATGGAGCATTCTGTCACACTGGGCTGAATCAGAAAGAGCCATGAATATAATAAGTGAATACTGTCCTAGATGCTCTTTGAAGAAGTCATCTTCAATACCAATCAAATCCCTACCCAATTAAAAGCTAATTTAGCTGAGTGACAGAGGTTGCTTTTCCTTTTTTTTTTGTTTTTTTGTTTTTTTGTTTAAGACAGCCTGGACTGTTTGCATGGATCCCCTGTGATGCTTAGGCATGATTTTGGTTGGCAATGATTCATTGAAGAGAAAGGCATCTTTGCCTGCTGAAGAGAAAAAGACATGTTTAAACAGAGCATTCTTAATCCCTCTTAAACAAGAGGCTACCTGGACACCAATCCAGCCCTTGTTATGCTGTGCTTTCATGCATGTGAGTCATAGTTAGAAGTTACAGGACTCAGGCAGGAAAACAAAAAAAGTAGAACAAACTGGAGAGTTCACAATGATCCAAGCTATATGATATTTTAAACAGTGTGCTGTTATTATAAGACAATTTAAAATTTCTGCATAGTGCTTCATAATGTTGGGGAGCACATTAACATGTGGAAAATGTCTCAGAGGAGCTATAGATGTTAGAACCTCTTTCCACATGACTGTGTAATTGTTGTTAATTTCAGGGTTGGTGGGACTGAGCCCAGGGCCTCATGAATGCTGAACACTCATTAGTTTTCATTTTTCTCTGTGTCTGGTGGAGAGACTGTGATACAGGTTTATCTTGGCCAAGGAAATTCTTAAGAGGAAGACTCTTCATGCACACAATGTGCTTATAAAACCTCACATGCAGACTGGACAAACTGGCAATCAGACACTGGTGTAATCAAAGAAGAGACTGGTGGGCCATGGCTGAGTTAGTAGAAAGCTGGCCGTGAGCCCACCAACATAAAACATAACCTGGGGCTACTTGTATGTCAGGAAGTGTTTTACAAAATGAGTCTGTGCATATGTTCATATGACACCCATGTTTACTGATGAGGGGGCATGTGTCTGTGTATGTTCAGATGACACTGACTGAATCCTGACTGATGAGGGAGAGAGAAAGTCTCAATCTAAGAAAGTTTGAGAATTTGCTGAAATTTCCATAGTTAAAGAGAACTGAAGCCAAGGGTCCTGAAGCCACACCATCCAGTGATGAGGAAATGCCTTTCTGTATTCTGTGAATCTCAATCTTTAAATAAAGGAGCTGTTTTGGGCCATGACAGGCACCATAGAAGACGTAGGAGGAGAAATCAGAGCATAGGTAGGAGAAGCAGGGCAGAGTCAAGCAGATTGAGCCAGCCGCCGAAGGAGCAACATGTAAGGAACACAGGTGAGCCACAGGCCACGTGGCAGACAGGTTAATAGAAATGGGTTGAATTAAGATGTAAGAGCTAGCTAGCAATGTGCCTTAGCCATAGGCCAAACAGCATGAAGTTAATATAAGCTTCTGAGTCATTTCTGAGCGGCGAGCAGCTGGGCAGCTGAGGGGTCTGGCGCGGCAGGGTCTGGGCCTCTGGCCGCCCGGGACTAAGAAACCCCATTGCTACAATCCAGTACTCATTTTTAAGGGCAACTGTGGAGGGTGGTGACTAGTACAGCATTCCGAACTATTTTCTCTGTAATGCTTGAAAGCCAATAGAATAAAAAGGAGAGAAAAAAGAGGAGTGTAAGGAAGGAAAAAAATGTCGGGAAAACATTACTAAACATATAAGTTTCATATACGTAACTGTCTGAAATAAGACCAATGCCACCGTGAAAATCAGAAAGGACAGTAGCAGCAGTAGGTCAGGTCTTAGGGAAGCACCAGAGTTCAGGAGTTATCACTGTGAGAAAAGATGGCAGTGAGGAGAAATTAATAAGGCACACCCCAGAGGGATCCAGAAGATAGGGCTTGTGTGGTAGAGACATTTGAAAGGTGGGAGATCCTAGGGTAAGGGAGAGAGAGGGAAGGAGGGGAGAGAAAAAGAGAGTGGCAGATGATGGAGGAGGAGAGAGGAAGGTGATGAGAAAGGGGGAGAGGAGAGGGGACAGAGGGAGGGGAGGGCACAAGAGGAAAAACAAACAAACAAACAGATAAACCCACTCTAAGCCCTTTTGGGAACGGCCTAGAAAGTTTTCCTCACAACTGCAGAAAGTCAACAGCCCAGGCACGGTTCTTAACGGTTAAGGCTGGCTGATGAAGCATATTGTTTTCATATTAAGGGTCTTAGCCTCTCTCTTTCTTTTGATAGGCCTCTGCTCTAGGATTTATGCCTCTGACTTTTACATATCTCTCCCCTTTTTTGTTGATCATATTTAAATTTGTACTAAAATATTTTATTAATAAACTAATTTACTTTATTAAAAATAAATTAAAAAATAAAAGTCTGAAGTGCTAGAGTCAGCCACTCTATTATTTCTCACTGACAAGACATTAAGTAAGAATTTAGAAATACACAAGCGTCATTTAGTTGAACTGACAAATGAGATAGTGCAAACATGATGTGGTCACTTATACTGCCTGGGACAGATGTTAGGAATTGTTCTGTGTCCAAAGCAGGTCTTGCATTCCCTTTAGAATCTTTTTTTTCCTAAAAGAAACAGCATCAACAACAAGAAAACCATATTATTTTTGTGACTGACTTTAGGAAAATATCACAGTTGTGGATGGACTGTGATGGGAAAGAATAAAGGTAGTGTACACTGAAAATATGTTGTTCTCATTGTCCAGAAAA
Source organism: Phyllotis vaccarum (assembly GCA_033318265.1). Lineage (NCBI taxonomy): Eukaryota > Metazoa > Chordata > Mammalia > Rodentia > Cricetidae > Phyllotis > Phyllotis vaccarum. The sequence continues at coordinate 65,494,920 of JARWLC010000009.1, forward strand.
AGCTGACTGTCTGATAGTGTGGCAGGACTTTAGGAGTAGAGAGGATGCTTGGAAGAAGAAGGGCAGAATTTGTATAGCTAGCCTGAAAAAGCAAAATCCTCAGACACAAGCAGTTCCAGAATGTAAACTCTCCAGTGTGCACTTAGAGGAGATGACTGGCTCCCCAAGGCACGATGAGAGAGAACAGTGAGGACCGTGGATAAAGGCCCTGTTTGAGAAGTATGAGACACCACATGACTCCAGCTCCAGTTCAGAGCTCCAAGTCACTGTCCCCACTGGGCTACACATGCCCTTCTGTTCCCACCTGTAGTTTCTGCCACATCACCCTGTCCCTGTTTATTTGGAAGGTGGGGCAGATGCCAGAAAGAGACAATATATTGATTTGATGAATAAGCCTTTGTCTCAACCAAGGACGCTGAACTTTGAAACAGGATAAGATAACAGTCAGATTTTGGATTACTTCCCTTGAAAATCAAATAGTACTTTTTATTTGTGAAAAGAAATCTATATCTAAACAACTTGTAGCTAGAAACAAACTTTGTGTAGGCCAGGACCACCTTTCTACCTGACTTCTTTATGTTGACTTCAGTGGTAACACTGATTAAGCTGAATATGTTTTTCTTTACTTTTCCCAGGGTCCTTTTACATGGCAGGAATGTGCTTTCCCCTGCAAAAGTAATGGGAGCAACATCGATAGATACAATTTCTGCTTTATCTCTTAAAAGATGAGTAAAAGCTCCTAGCCTAGAGGTTGACAGATGTGTGATGTAAAACAAGGGCCCATCTCCTGGTGTAGAAAAGACCAGAAGAGCGAATGCTGGCTCCTGTGCAAATTCAGAGTTTAATTCTGCCCAAACCAATCAGGGCTTGGTAGAAGAAAGACGTAATTAATAAGAAGATTAAAAGAAGAGCTCATTTGACCTCTACCAAAAGCCAGAGTCTGGATTTCCATGCATGTGTTCAGTTGACTGTTTTCTGGGTACCATGGAAAGACAGTAAGATGACTGTAAATCTGGCCTCACTACTCTGCAGACGAGAGGTGGTACTTACTGTGTGTGTCTGGTGAATGGGAGAGAGTTGAGAGCTCTTGTCTGGGATGCACAAGATTCATAAATGATAACAGGAAAATATGATGAGTGATTTCTCAAAAGTGGAAGTGCTCTTAACACTAAGAGAGTGTTTGTGGATTCTCTCCCACTCTGTTGCAGTCCTTGAAAGAGACAATGGCAGTAAAATTAAATGCTACTGTGTATCTGTGAGTCTGAACTATTACATGGTCATATTGTTCTATGATTGGAGAAGTTAAAACTATGAGAGACACATCAGACTTCACACCAGCAATCCTTACTGACAGGACTGTTTTTAAAGAGAACAGGGAATAGTTCTGAATCCCCAGCTGGCTTCAGTGAGAGCTAGATCCTATTGAAGGACTGAGTCCCCAAGGTGGGAGCCTCCACTTATGCATGATCCATGAGGACGGCAAATCCTTCCCCCTTAAAACTATACAACCAAAAACATTGTTTTAAAGTATTTTAGGCCAAAAGCAACAGACTTTGCTCCTGGAGGCAGATGGCTTTATTTGGAGTGGGGGTTGGGACAATCGCAGCCAGCAGCAAATGGGAAAAGGCAAAAGTTCTCTTAGAGTGAAATTGCAGTCCAGCTTGGGACAAACAACCAGAATGAGGATTTATTTATCAGGGAGCTAACAGCCAGACAAGGAACATGGTCTTCACTGTAAACATCCTTCACTGTAAACATCCTCTGGGTCAGTGTGTGTGTGTGTGTGTGTGTGTGTGTGTGTGTGTGTGTGTGTGTGTGTGTGTGTGTGTGTGTGTGTGTGTCTAGAGAAGTCTAACAATAAGGAAAAGCCACCATGTCAGGATAACTGGCCAATCAAATGTGTTTCTTAAATAAACTCTGATCCAGAGCATGTTGTTGCTCAGTCATTCAAGTGACTAAGATTTTTTAAAAGAAAAACAAAACAAAACAAACAAACAAACAAACAAAGAAAAAACAACAAAAAATCCAAACAAACAAACAAACAAAAATTGATAGAAAATGAGGTTTGAAAAAAATTCAGCAGCCATGCAGCACAGGGGTCAGAGATTCTACAAAAAAATTAAACAAATAATAATAGGCAAATAATAGGCAAAACTAAACAAATAATAAAGTACGACCCACATTTAGTATAAAAAGCTGATTGTCAGTCTGGGATGACATTTAGTAAGTAAATATCAGCTCAGACCATGCATGCATGCTGAAGAATCCAAGAAATTACAGTGCAAATGTTTAAGGAACTACAGAGAAGTGCAGTGGCTGCTCTTGAAAAATGGGGACCATCAGCAATACAGCATTCAGAAGGAGCTTATAGGACTGATAGGTATGCAAATAAATATTTATAGGACCCTAAAGCTAGAAGAAATCCAATTCATCATCATTTGTGACTAAAAAATGTACTATGTCCATTTTGAATATTATGCAGTAATTAAAAGGAATAAAATTTGAACCACTTGACTGCATGGATGAATCTCAAAAATGTTACGGAGTGTTCCCCACTTGTGTAGCTACAGCTAAGTTCTCTTCACTTGAGTAAATAATCCCTGTACTGTGATCTTAATTTAACAACAGCCCTCCCTAGTAACTAGAAAAGATTATATAGATCATTTACCTTAATATTTTGAACTGAAAGATGGAACCACTGAGATGAAAAACACAGCTCAAAATCAGACTATTAAATAAGACATTTCATAAAATAATTCACATAGCAATCAGAGCTCCATGCCGATAAACTAGATGTGACCAGTGAGACAATTGTGGCCATATAAATGAAGTTCGATGTACATTTTCATTAACTGGTTGACAGCTGATGTATTAAAGGGCCAGTATGGAACATGAAATATAAGTGATATTTCAGAAAAACATGGAAACTTTTCTATTTTTTCCTGTGATGCCAAGAGTTAGAAAGAAGATCACTCTTCATCCTTAGACACTATGAACAGGCAAACTGCAAATTCAACAGTTTTTCCTGAACCCAGAAATTAGAAGTCACACAAGAGCTAAATGGAAGTATTAAGAGAGAAATATTTGCACGGAGAGCAGAATGGGACACAGAAAGAGAGTAGGGAATGGCTGTGCAGTCAGTTGTTAGCATCAAAGATTTGAGGAGAAAGACTACAAACCCAAACCATCAAGACCAAATTAATTAAAGCAAACATTTTTATTGTTGTACACGGACTGTCTCTCCCGAAGAGTGTGGTTAAAAAGATCAGTATTAGATGTGAGCTATAGTTTAGGAGTAGGAGATTTCTAAATGGGGGATTTGGAGGGCAAAATAGGTGGGGTTACAGGAGCAGAACATAAATGTAACAAGTTAGTCATAATAATCTCCTGAAAAAAAGGCATGATTGCAAGGTGGTCATAAGGTAGACATAACAACAGGCGGTCAGAACAATCTCTTGAAACAAAGTTAGGGTTGCAAGATGGTTGTAACAACTCTTTGAAACAAAGTCATCCTTGTTATTTATTTCCTGGAATAGGCAACACAGAACCATTTATAGTTAAGATTACATGTTGTAATGAGGTTTCTTTGGTCCTGAGCCGCCAGAGGCCCAGACCCACAGACCTGCTTGCCAGACCCATTAGCTGCCTGCTGCTGCTGCTCAGGCCCCCAGAAATGATTCAGACACTTATATTAACTTTATGCTGTTTGGTCTATGGCTCAGGCACATTGCTAGCTTGCTCTTACATCTTAAATCAACCCATTTCTATTAATCTGTCTGCCACGTGGCCCATGGCTCACCTATGTTCCTTACATGTTGCTCCTTTGGGCTTCGGGCTCCGTCTGTCTGACTCTGCCCTGCTCCTCCTACCTATGCTCTTTTCTCTTCTTACTTCTTCTATGGTGCCTGTCATGGCCCAAAACAGCTCCTTTATTTAAAGATTGAGATTCACAGCATACAGAAAGGCATTCCCACATCAGTTACATGTGGGGCATAGTTCAATTCTTGAGAAACAGGAGTGTCATCATAAACAGGAATGAACCTAACCTAGTTTGTCTTTTTTATAACATGGATTTTAAGTCCAAGATGGAGGCAGAGTGGCTCATTATAGGCACTAGTAAGAACCAGTTAAGGAATTCAGTTAAGGAATTGTTAGAAATTGAATGTGAGCTGCTGAGATAGTAGAGCCCTGGAGGCAGTTGATACAAAAGATAATCACACACGAATATCTCTCTCCATAGATTTTACCAAAATAGGTTCTTATCAATCTATTTGAGGTATGTCCCAAGAATAGGGTATGTCCTACAGGACAGGCTGGGATCCCTGAGTGGTCTTATCTTTCATCCTTATCCTGCAAGAGTCTTAAACCACCAACAGCTGCAGCCCAGGCCCTGGCAGGGGTTGTCTAGGGAAATGCTAATGTTTTCTGTGGAACAGAAATGTTTTCTGGCCAAGGAGGAGGGTCAGGAATATGCATGGAGTGCAGAACTGTAGCTGATTAGTGGGAGATTTAAATGCTCTTGGCCACTGAATGTAACCATAGCAACTGAAAACCACAAACTCAGCTCAACTCTTCCTAGAATGAATGACAGAGCCCTTGAAATGAAGGTGCATGCTAAGAAAGGGGCAGCTAGTAGGCTACATCCTCAAGACAGAGGTCACACTGAGGCATATCTAGAATCCCCATGAAAGCGGCCATCTGCCTCAGGCTGAAGGTGAAGTAGACTATGAGGAAACCCTGTCAAGATCAGTCCCCAGAATGAGGCAGGTTATCTCTATAGACATTTACACTGTAACCATAGCAACTGGAAACTCTATTCAACTCCTTTCTCCTGTTTGTCCTAATCATTAAAACTACAGATCTAGTATACGAAAAAGAATGAATTCATGTAAACTTAGAAATAGTTCCCTCACTTTCTATTCTTACAAGGCTGTCTAACTTAAAAAATTATAAACTGTACTAACAGGCAAGAACAATGAACAAAGTACCCAAACCAAGGAGAAATGCATAGACCTTCAGCTAATAATGATCATGGAACTATCAGGAAAAGACTGGTTAACATGCTAAGGCTGTAGAGAAAAAAGTAATCAACAGCTTCCAGCAGACCGGCTATTTCAGCAGAGACGGAAGCTGTGCTGCAGCGCGTGGTGAATACGGAACTAAAAAGTACTGTAAAGTGCTTATTAAAAGACATGGTATATTTCAAGAAAGAATTATTCAGTGTGAAGACAGGCCAAGAGACATTGGTCATACTGAAGCCATATTTCTCATTTATTATCAATGGCACAACTATTTTGGAAGACAATTTCACTGTTCCTTCAGTACTTCCTGTGACAACATCCAGGAAGCCTACTCTGAGTAATCATTCAAGAGAGATTAAAAAAAAATTATTCAAAGTATATATAAGTAAATTATTCATAGTATCTTTATTCATAGCTGTAAAATTTGATGAGTGGATAAAGAATCATGGCTCACAATGGCCTACTAAGTGATAATAGGAAAGAACAGAATCAGATTTGGAGAGACAGCCCAGTGGTTAAGAGCACTTCCTGTTTGTACAGCACCCCAGTTCTCGTTCCAGCACTCACATCAGGCAACGCTTAGCCTCTGGTAACTCTAGCTCCAGGGCATCCAATATCTTCTTCTGCATTCTGAAGGTACCTGCAAACAGAGGTACATGCACTGGCACAGGCACATATACATCTGCATAGATAAAATAAACACAAATTTAAAAGCAACAGAATGGATAGATAGAAGCCACATGTTTAAATTTCAAAAAGATTGGCTAAGTGAAAGATGTCATCCCAAACCATATCACATAGTCCTCTAGGCATCACATTTTATAAAAGAAAGTTACAGAGCTGAAGATGTAATCAGTGGCTCATGGGAATAAGGATGGGAGGGTAGTATGAAGAAATCTAGAGACACAGAACAATTATTCTTCATGAATATTTTTATGGTGGATAATGTAATGATGCATTTTTTCATGGTGCTTAGAATTCAGTATCTCAAAGAGAAATTCTTACCATGTGTAAAAAATATAACTTGTTTGTACTGCTGTACTCTGGAATTCGTGTGATTTTTTTTTTTTTTTTTTTTTTTTTTTTTGCAGTTAGGGATATTTAGCAGATCTATGAGAAATACAATTCAAGGTTGTTCATGGAATAGGTTACCAGTCCTTAATACAATGGGTGCCATGTTGGAAACAACATTCTGAGCTTAGAACACAGCATGTAAGCCCAAATACCTGCCAAAATAGGAACAAAGGCCTAGTTTATAGTTCCAGGATCCAGGAAAGTCTCTAAATTTGCTAACCTTGTTTTTGGCTTCTGTATTTTTTGTTTCTCACTAACTGTTGTTGCTAAGTGAAAGATATCAATCAGGGTATGTTTTTGTGCAGAAAGGAGAGAATGGTGAGGCTTGGGGCCACATGATTGGGGCAAGTTTCCTTTGTGTCACTGGCAGGCAATAAAAACTTCCTAGTTATCTCTGGTAGACTTGCCTTGCAACATTCTTACTCTTGTGAATGTTTGAATGTATCAGGGGTTGGGGGAAGCACAGGAAAATCCTTTCAGACAGCCCTTCCTAACAGACAATACCAAACTTCTCATTCACTGGACCCAGCCAGGTTGAAAACACTGTGATTCTAACCTTCACTCAAGGGTAATTGTTCATTTCTCAATTACCCTCTTAACATTTTGTTTTCACAATCCTTTCTTTTTCCCTCACAGGTAACTACTGTCCACCTTCCTTCATCATCTTACAAAGCATCAGATTGTGTGTTCTCCAAGAATGCTTGTGAGTACACTAGAGCTCGTGAACTATGTACTGGACACACATTGTTTATACCTAAGTACAATCCTAGCCACTGCCCCTCTGTGGGAGAATTTTCATAATTACATGGCTTAGCTGTTCCATTTATATTGCCTGGCTTTCCAAGGAATAATGAAGATAATTTATGATTATAACCAACTTTATTGTGAAAGTCCTTTGACATACTTCCTCAGCTATTTGAATAATGTACACACAGTTGGAATGGATAAAACAACTGGATTTTCAAAGCCATTATTAGCATATATTCATTTTAGGCTCCCTAGGTCATAAATGGACTTTCTCTGCTGTCCACTTAATAGCCCAGCTAAAGTTCACCAACCAAGAGTATAAGAGTATAATTTCAATTTTAAGTGTGGAAGTTAGGGGCAAGATCTGGAGCTGGCATACTACCTCCTACCAGTTAATAATTGTTAATGTTTCCAGTAAGGAGTTGCAGGTGCCAGAGGTGGCGATGAACTTAGGACACAGGGAGTTGTAGAAATCATGTACAAGCAGAATTCTAGAGGTACCAGTGGTTTTTCTACTGCTAGGACCATGGCATCATTCTCTTTCCATAGGCAACCTAGGATTTAATGTTTACAATAAAAAGAAACACTTTAAAAATATGTGACAACTCTTGGATTATTAAAATTAAAAATAAAAGTACCTGCTAACTTAACTGTACATCATAGCACTTGGGAAATAAGAACCCAATGTTTCAAGATTAAGAATGAACTGAAGAAGGTATGGTGGCATATGACTGTAATCGCAGTACTGAGCATGCAGAGAATTGTAAGTCCAAGGCCAGCATATGGAACAAATTGTGAGACTCTGTCTCAAAACAGAAGCCAAACCAAATGTGAACAAAAGAAAGTAAAAGCCAACAAATTGGGTTTAAGCTGTCTATCCAAAATATAAAAAGAAACAATCCTTCTCCTTCTTTTAACCCTTGTGTTGTAGACACCTGTTGACTCAGAACCAGAGCCCAGGGCACCCTCAGGTACCAGACCTTGCTTTCTTCACCTTAACTTGTTTGCATTAGGTTATGCTATTCCTAAGCACACAGTGTGTCCTGGGAGAACAGATTCTTCTGAGCATTCCTTCTGATTCTGCAGTACTTGCAACCCTTTTCAGTTCCCTCTGCAAGGAGCCTTACTCTGAGCTCAGCACCTCTGCTTCTGCAATCAGTCTGGCATGGGCAGTATGTGGAGCCTCATGGAGTAGGATCAGACTCTGTTCCTATGCATGAACTGGCATCTTAGAGCCCATTCCCTACAGAGGAACACCTAACCCAGCCTTAATACTGGTATGAGGGACTCAGATCTATCTCAACTGTATACACCAGACTAAACTGACCCATCTTGGGACTCCTTGACCTCCTTGGGGAGCTGATGGGGGGGGAGGCTGAGGGAGTACTGGGAGGGATTGGGAGGAGGGAAGGGTGAGTAAGCAGGGGTATACATAGGAAAAAATTTCTTTAAAATTATATATATGTAACATTTCAGTTTGATCCTAAATGTATTACTGAGACTGTTTCATTCTCTAAAGTTTACTTTATCCTAAGGTATTACCAGTAAGTAACTATGACAACATAGAAAGCAGGTCTCATTTTATAAAGGTTTTTAAAATAACATTTATTTACTTGTTCTATGTGAGTGTGCAGTGGTCATGGGTGCCACAGTGTGCTTGTGGAGGTTAGAGGGTGACTTGAGGGTCAGTTGCTGCATGTCATCTTGTTGGCCTTAGGAAGCCACCACAGGTTGTTGGACGTTGACATCAACCACCTTAACCAGCTGAGCTATCTCTTCCCCAAAAGGATTTTCCTTTTTAATACTAGAGTATCTTGTTTCTGTGACTCAGTTAACAGTAGAAAGATAATGTTAAAAATATAAAGTAATGTGAAGAATGGTATGAAGATGGGTTTGAAGGAGACAAGAGAACAGTATGGTCCAGGGAGAAGGTCCTTGTGATGCATTAAAGGGAACCGATGAAACCTTCAAGTATGGTGTTTGAAGTAGGAGAGAAAAAAAAAACAACAAAAAACAAACCAGAGACAGACAAAGAACAGTTTGTATATTTAGAATCTATAGAATTCTAGCAAGGAATCATTTTGAAGGGCGTGATGGCAAAGGATAAATAAATATCCACGGCCATAAAGCATTTAGCCTGTGGCCTAAGGAATATCCTGGCGGTGGGAGTTGGAAGGAATAGCTTTACATTTAAAGAGAATGCATGTAAACCTGTATTTGACAATTAAGTCCATATAATAGTGAACAAATGCTTTAATTTCTTCTTGCATTACCTAGTACATTCACACATAGAGGTTAGCATGCATACTCACAAGGAGGGTTGCGGTGAGGATTAAGAGCTAATGCACGGGAGGCACCTGTTACACAGGCGTCAGGCCCATGAATGGAAATCAAAATTGTTATGACCACTGTTCTAATTACCCATTAATGATTAACAGTGACCCACAATAGCATAGGCACAATGGAATATTTACATGGGGCGTTTCCTTGTGCCCCAGGGAGCTGGCCTGACTAACTGAGAGTCTAGCAGTCCATTCGTGAGAGATCACCATCAGGGGACCCATGTTTGAGAAAGGTTTTTGGATGTCTGCTTACTTCACTTGTCTAGCTTTGTGCAAGGAGACACAGGATGTGAAGGGAAACGCGAGCTGACAGGTTGAGGAATGGGGTAGGAGGTACTGTAGAGGAGCAAGGGAGACAGGTGAAGGAGAAACTCCCTACAGACAATAGGGCAGGGACTCAGGATGCTGAGCAAGCCAGCACTCTCGACAGGGTGTGGCATGTGAGCTGTGAGTTGAAGGCCTTTCACCTTAGAAAGAAGGTGGATGCTGGGAAGGACAGGTGGCCAGAGGGTGGGGACATGGACTGGGAAAGGGCCTGGCTGGGTGGAGCTCAGCCAATAAATCTTTGGCAGTTGGTGGAAATAGTGTGTGTCTTTCTTTACGTAGCTGCTCCATTAAAAGAGCCCTGCTTCTTTTTAGCTTTAGTCACTCAGTTACTCATTCCTGAAGGCAGCTGGGCAGCTGCTGATGACACGCAGTAACATCTGTTTTACTTAAGCAAGCACAAGCAGTATTACACATCACTGAAACCATCAGGGCAGGACAGGATTGTTTCTGGAATCAATCATATCACAAAGATGAGCTGTTAATTAAATGGACTGTGCCATACATATGTAAATATGAGGTTTCGGTTTTTCTCATTAAACAATGTGTGCTTTATAGGGCTATTGTTGGAGCCTCTATTACTTCTTCCACTTGTAGGTAAAAATAGGAAGGAAATATAATGGGACCGCTGACTGCATGGCCTTGGTGTGAACAAGAGATAGGTTCAAATCCCAGCCCTGCCTCTTGGCTGTGGGGCGTTAGGAAATTGCTTACCCTCTTCAGAGCTTAGCTTGCTCCCAACCAAAGAGGTGATACAGAAATTAGATGTAGTGTATCCGGTAGCCAATATCGCAGATGATAATAATCCACAGCCACTATTACTTTAACATGCTATACTATTTATTCTCACCATTATCTCTCACACTCTTCCAAAGATGTTGAGGCAGGAGCATCACTGTGAGTTCACAGAGGAAGTGAATGAGGATTATAGAGATTCCGTTGTTTACGAGGACTCTGAGGTTACAGGCAGCTGATGGTATTCATCTACCATACCTGGTGTCTATGTGAGGCCTTGGGGATGCAGTACAGCTCGGATCAGACTGGCAGTATGTGCTTAGTCTAACACTTCATTTCATAAAACAGAATGAAAAGTTCACAAACCTCACCTCCATGAAATAGTGTGACTTTTAAAAATATGACCTAGTTGACATAAGATGCTCACATGTTGATGGGGGCGTCATATCAAAAAGTTTAACAATTAAACTAAGCAAACGCCAGGAAATAGGACCAGAGCCCAGTTAGAGAGAGTCATTGTGGCTCGAGAGAAATGTACAGACAATCTTGATGATGTATCTGCAAAATTCCCCCAAATAGTCTCCAGCCCAAGCACCTTAGCAGAGAGCTCTGCAACAGAGAAAAACCGGGCAACAGCTGGGCAACAGCTGGGCAACAGCTGGGCAGCAACAGTGCTGAGGGGAGCAAAACTCTTGCTGAAGCCGTTGATGGTTGTGAAGAACAAACATTGTCACCACACGTCCCTTTCTCTTCTCCTTGTGAAATGGCTGTGGTGAGCACAGTGACCTTATCACTAGAATAAGAGGCTCAGCGCAGAAAGATGCCCAGAAGTTTTGTGAATCATCAGGGTATCCAACCCTCAGCCAGCTGCCTTCAAGCCGTCCAGAGTAGCTGTGAGTATTGTCCAACATATATCTGTGAACTTACTCAAAATGTTTTTGATTTTTTTTTTTAAAACAAACTCAGTTGTGCAGTTCTTGACTGTGAATTTTGTACACAGCAATATGGATCAGACATGTTGCGAGGTGGGCAATCCCATCAATGGCATCTAAATGTTGTCCTGGTTTCTGTTACCCTGCCACCTGGGACCCACTGATCAAGGATCTAGCTCAGTTTTTAAGAGTGCCTAGCTGAGCTCTGTGCATCTCGCCTCTTCTTCAGCTCCTAGCCTCCACCCTAAACTTCCTGTGAAGGCAGATGGAGCTTTTCTTAGTTTCCTACATGCATCATCACCCTCTCCTGTAGACCTTCACGCCTGCTGTTTTCTGGTTTGGAACTGCCTCCAACTTCTCAACCACTTCATTCTCATCCATTCCCTAAAGGTCAGCCCACCAGCCTGCCTTCCCCATCCAGCAAAGTGGGGTCTGAGGTCCCCTAGTACACTTTTCCAATGTGTGCTCCTTGATTCCTGCCAAGGCCATCCTCATACAGGCTGCATGTTTACCTGTGTGTCCACATTCAAACACAGCTCAGCTTATTTCATGTTCCTGAGGACATAGGATGGTAGCTTTCCAGTTACCATCAGACCCCCAGGGGCCAACACAGGTCTCCCACGCAGTGGAGCAGACTCTCCATAAATACTTGTTGAATGAGTGAAGACACCCTCAAGTGTACTTGGTTATTTGTGAAGCCAATGTCTCAGGAAGAAGATGGAATTTATGAGCAGAGCTTTCCAGCAAATTGTAATTAGTCTCAGCATTAAGAATATGTATATAATTATTTCTCCATTTCTTATTTAGGAATGATAATTCTTTTTGAAAGTTCTGAATGTTTGTGACAACTAATGAATTATGAGCAATCTCAAAAGAGGCAGCAGATGGCTCCTGTTCATAGCTTATGAGAGTAATATTATAGAAGTAAACAGTCTGATCGGAGACTTTTCTTTTAAAAACAATACAACTTAAGAAATATAGAGAATTACATTGAAGAAAGAGAGACCATGGCTAGCTTTTAAGTAAAATTAAGTAAACCTCTTGTTTGGTCTTTATATATGAAATGCATATGCAGTGCCTGAGGCCCAGGGGTTGCTTTTGTTTCAAACAACTTGGAGACTATTGGTTTATCAGATATGCATGTGTTGAGGGACTGTGTTGCAGTCACTTGCACGTTTATTTCTCTTCTGTCAGGAAGGACACTGACATGCCTAGTGGTGAAGCAGTTGTTGTAGACACAAAGGGAGTTTTGGCAATCAGACAGCCCTGAGCAACACTTCTGACACCAGTATGTCACAGATAGAGTAATTGCACTCCTGTCAGCTGAAACCTGCTTCTGGAGCCCCTGCTGACCTTCTGTGCAGGAGGCTGTGGCTTACCCAAATAAGGGGTGTGCCTGTCTACAGGGGGAGTGGCAGTGTTGGCAGGGGGTCCTTCTGAGAACGGAATATCTAGGCTTGCACTCTGAGCAGTTGTCTTAAGAACTATGAATCCAAATGGGCTTCTGAAGCTCATCTGTCATAATATGGGTAAGCTGTTGAACCATAGCAAATGTACTTTGAACCAGTGTATCAATATAAATATTATTTTAAAGGAAGAACACGGTTTGTATTTTGGCTTATGGTCCTAGAGAGATAGTATCCATAATGGTGGTAAAGTTCTGGTGTAGGAGCAGAGGACAGATCATATTTTATCTGCATAGACAACTCACTATACATCTTAATCATGTATCTTCTTCATTATTAATAACATTCAATTAAATAAACAATAACTTTGATTCACCTCTGAAATCACATTAGTAAATTGTTTACTGTAGGGACTGAAGTATCTGGGCTCTTGGTTTACAAGTTTTAGTTGGTTTCTGCTTTTCCCTCCAGAAAAAGAAGCATTAACTGCAAGCCTAAAGAGAGAAGTTGAAAGTGCATAAAAAAAAAAAACAAAACCTTTTCAGATAGCTTTATCTTATTTGCATGTATTTGAATCTTACACACACACACCACACACACACACACACACACACACACACACACACACACACACGTCAGCTGTGTGCCTGATGTCCTCGATGATCAGAAGAGGTGTGAAATCCCTTAGAACTGGATTTACAGATGATTTCCAAGTGGGTGCTGGGATTGAACCTAGATCCTCCTTAAAAGCAAGTGCTCTTAGGCACTGAGCGTCTCTCAGATGTGCATTTCCGTTTGCGGGACACTAACATTTGAACATGTTAAACTGTTTTATCTTTCCATATCTTTCACTTTTGATGCCCCTTTTCTGATGAAATGAAACAGAGGAGGTCAGAAAGCCAGGGCAGAAGAGACACATGCTTCAGGGTTTTACTCTTTCATAGGCAGGAGAAGAGAAGCTGACAGAACTGACTGCTGGGTCGTCACCAGAGGCTGCACTTGGGCTTGACAAAGGCTGCTTAAAGGATACAGTTCAAATGGGATGAAGAATTCCAAAGGAGTTGTTCTACATCACATTCGCTACTGAGGATAACAGCATATTGACTATTTCCAAATTGTTAAGAGAACTGATTTTCAAGGCTTAGGCTTCACCTAATAATAAAAATGTGAAAGCATTCACTTTAAATAGCATGATTTGGCCATTCTACAACACATAGATATCACCTTGGAGGTAAAAACTGTATGCAGTTTTTTTTTTTTTTTTGTTTTTTTGTTTTTTTAAGTTAAAAGTAAGCAAACAATGGTAACATACACTTCCCCAATTGCACCTCTACCCCCTTAAAATAGACTCAATATTTATCACTGGGTCTTTTGATCTTGCTATTTAGTGGGAGAAGCTGGGTATTGCTTTCCCAAGGCTGCATGCCCCCACTGAATTTTGAAAAAAATTTCATATGCGGCTCAGGAAGATAATTAATTATTCACCAGCTGGAGAACTCTGAAAGCTTAAAACAGGACCAGCAACAAAATAAGTCTGCAATACAGATGATATAAAACCTACATTTACATTTTTTTCCAAAGTTTGTTTAAAATGTATGTGTGCATGTCTCTGTGTGTCTGTCTGTCCACCTCTCTTCCCTTGAGAGCTACTTACTGCTTCCTCCTCACACTCTCTATCCCTAGATGGGCAAGGCTCAGGCATTTCTTCAGCAGCAAGAATCACAAATGTAATACTTTCAACCCAGCTTTGCTTGCTTTCTATTTTGCATTTTAATCTTGGCCAACTTTATACAGGGAGGGGTCTTCACTGGATTCAACAAAGAGAAGTTTCTCTGTTAAATCATGAGTCAAAGATATTGTCAGCAGAGCTGTCAATCAATTTCCGGAAGCGGATAGACAGTATTCAAGCTTTCTGATGAAGCACATAGTGTAGATTGAACATGGAGGGTTGGGTATGATTAGCAATCTCTAGGGAGGCACACGTAAAATCCCACACTTTTCTGTGATGAAATCACCTCCTCTCAGCTAAGTTGCAAATAAATGCCAATCAAGTTTTTCCTGATTATCCTAGGCCTCAATCAAGACTTTCGCCTGGGTTTGGTCTGGACTTAGAGGGTTGATGGGACAAGTCTTGACAAGGAATGACTGTGGGCTTGGGTGGCAGGGTTGAGAATTTCACATGGATGGATGCCCAGAAACCACTGCCAGCAGGACACCTGGGAGAGACTTCCAAGTGACTAGGACAGCCTGAATACTGCTTTCCTCTAGAAAATGAACATTAACTGCAGGCAGAGACACAAAGAGGATTCCCCACGTAAATATTCACGTCACACCCAAATCTTATAATTTATGAAATGTCAGACATTTTAGCCTTTATATAGTGCAAAAGTTTTCATTTTGAAATGTTTTTATAAGTATTTTCTTTTGCAACTTGATTTTTTTTGCATTATAAACATGCCCATTTTTATTGGAACAAAATCATTGATTCTGTGCAGAAATATGGATTTAAATATCCCCAAAGAAAATTCTTTATTCGGGAAGGTGTCTTGCTTCTGTGACATGGGAACTCTGGAGTCGCCCTTCTTTGCAAGCTTTATAATGAAGTTATCCATTGCTAAGAGAAGCTCAGAAGTTAGCAGGTATCTTGGAAGAAAACGGAGTTTTATCTGCTTGATACAAGTTGAATGTTGCTGCCAAGTTCCAAGTTCCTGAAGGCTTCAGGACAGGGAGATAGCTACATTTGAAAAGTAAAACCCAGAGGATAGAGGGAGTTATGGTCCTGATGCTGATCTGAAGTCAAGTGAAGAAATCTTGATGTGCACAGCAGGACACTGTCAGGACAGTTATCTTGCTATTGTGATTGTCAACTAAGGTTAAAAGTTGGATTTATGGTAAGTAATCTAATTGTTCTAAAATGGCCCTCATACAGGTAACTGATTCTCACTAAAGCATCCCAATGTCTACAATACTTGCAGAATTTTCTTATATGAATCCATTTATCCTAAATATGGCCCTTAGCCATTTTTCTTTTCTTTTCCATTCTGGGTTCAATATCTGTATAATGATGTTAAATAGGATAAGAATGGGAGTACGGCATTTCTATGGATCATTCAGATGACAGGGGTCATTAAAACAAAGACAATTTCAAAAGTTTGAGAAGCAGTTTCTAATTCATTTACAGTCATTTCCAATGTATCAAAAGACCCTATGCTCAACACAGTCACTTTAAACATAAGTGAAACAGGAGAACACTACAAACATTTTAAGCTGCATTTCTTGTTGAAGACAATCTGATCATTTGAAGGTCTAGGACAGTGGTTCTCAACATTTCTAATGCTGTGGCCCTTTAGCACAGTTCATCATGGTATCATGGTGTGCTGACCCCAACCATAAAAGTACTCTTGTTGCTACTTCATAACTGTGATTTTGATACTGATATAAATTTTAATGTAAATATCTGATATGCAAATGATCTAGATAACCCCTAGGAGACTTGGACCACCCTAAAAGGTTGTGACCCACAGGTTGAGAAACCTATGTCTATGGGCTTACACTGTGCTTCTAGAATGTGGCTCCTGAGAAGGGTAATTTTCATTTACTGCCAGTACGTTTTATCTTTTTCCAGGATGATATGTGACAGACCAATGGGAGAAAAGCAAGTTGTGTTTCAGTTAAACATGTGCCAACTCCAGTGAGTCATAGCGTCCTCAACAGATGGGTGGGATGTCTCACCAAGGAAAAGGCTCACTCTACCCGCCCTGTTCAGCATGCTTTGCCAGACCTCAGCACTCTGTAAATACTTTCTAGACATGTCACCATGCTCCTTCTGGATTGACAAGACAACTAAAAGTGATGACCAGAACCAGGGTTAAATCATGATTGAGTAAAGGCTGACTCTGCACAGAGACCCAGCCATCCGTATCTGTGTTTAATTGAGAAACTAAGTACTTTTACTTGTGGCTCTTTCATTTGTCAGAAAAAAGTTTCAGCCATACATATTTTCTATTTTTGTATGGTCCTTGCTTTTGGTGAAAATTTAAAAAATAGTTTCTTATGTTGCTTTTGTATATTTATTTACTTATGGTTTTATGTGTATTGGTGTTTTGTCTGCATGCATATCTGTGTGAGGATGCTGGATCCCCTGGAACTGCAGTTACAGACAGTTGTGAGCTGCCATATGGGTGCTGAGAATTGAATACAGCTCTTCTGGAAGAGCAACCAATGCTCTTAACTGCTGAGCCATCTCTCTAGCCCCTATTTTTTTTCCCACATTTGTAGAATTATATAGGCTGTACCTACAGAATTTAGAAAACATTTATTTTATTTTATTTTTGTTTGTTTATTTATTTATTGAGATATAATTCCAATGTAGCCCGGGCTGATCTTAAATTTCCTGTGTGGCAAAGGATGACCTTGAACTCCTGATCCTCATCCTTTCCAAATTTTGGGATGGGATTACAGGTGTGTGCCACCAAGTTTTACTTCAAATGAGCTTTGAAAGTCATCTTAAAATCTTATTTATAGATGAGAACATAAAGGCTATTCCTACTGTTTAGGATGGAGTTTTCATCCATTATATAACAGTCAGAATGGAACTTGAACCTCTCCACTTACTTTCTAATTTTTAATAAAAGAATTATTTTAGGGTCCATGAGATGCTTATTAAGCTATTGTCAGTTACATTTGTTGAAACATTAGGAATTTGGGTCAAAGTCCTGCTCTCCTATCATGTCTGTCCACAAAAACAATTTAGGGATTTAAAAAGAAATTAACAAAAAAACTACTAACACAATGCTACCGGTTGGACCAACCACTAAAATGTTAAACAAATTTTCTAAATACTTTTGATGTATGTATCTAAACTAGTGTTTAAGAAAATGCAGTGTTAAAGTGTGCATACACTTGTTGGCTTTCCATGGTGGTTGCATAGGAAATCTACTAAAATGTCCAGATGAAATAGCTAACATGTCCAGTTACACGGAGAATGAAATCATAGTTATGCATGGAAAACCAGTTTGAATTTCAAGCTACTTTTTTCCAGATTTTCTGCTGTCACAATTTTATTATAGAATATGTAAGAAAACCCATGAACTTCTGATATATTGAAAGACATGCTCTGTGAAATTATTTTGGCAGAAACAGGGTCTTATTATGTAGTTCAAATTGACCTCAACGTAATGATCCACATGCCTCTGCCTCCCAAGTGTCATGACCATAGACTATGCAACCACACCTGTCTTGGCCATTGACTTGTGTAGGTATTTACAGCTCATACTCTGTACAAAATGGCTTCTAGAATATTAAAAGTATGACATAGTATTTGATTAAGTTCTGAATGAATATCCAACAGAAACCATTAAAGGGCACTCTTTTATTTTTAGGGTTATAAGGATCTCACATTGTTTTGTATCCAAGAATAATGTAAAAGAATAGAGACCACAGCCCTTTGGGTTGATCAAATTCTACCAATAGCCTTGTGCCAGGCAAGTCACAGGTCAAGACTGAGTTGTAGGAGGAAGTTTCATGTAGGATTTTGGAAACCCCTATGGTATAAAATCATTTCTTTTCTCTTCTTGTGTCCATGCTAATTAGTTCAGTGAGCTCTATAATAAAAACACCAAGAAAGATATTTCTGGTTGTGTCACTTTGGTGTATGAGTATAGTATATATGCATAGTGTATGCAGGTGTGGTGTACATGAATATGCTCATGGAAGGTGTTGAATGTCCTGCTGTCTGACTCTCCACTTTATGCTTTTGAGGCAGGATATTCCACTTAACCCAGTTCTATGATGGTGTTCTTCAGACCCCAGAGATCTTCAACTAGTCACTGTGGTTACAATAACATTTAGTCACATCAGGCTTTTATATAGTGTTGGGAGCCAAACTCTGGTTCTCATGCTTACCCAGAAAGCACTCCTACCTTCTGAGCCACCTCACCAGCCCCCGTGTCACTTTGTGACATCTCAGTTATACCAGAGGAGAAACCTTGCACCCAGCAATATTCATTAGTGACAGTGTGTATGCTCTCTTCTTAACCCTTTTCATCTCCCTTGAGCAGCACTGCCCTCCATTTGTGAACCAGTTCTTCTTTTTGCCTCCACGGTTTTAGGATTCCTATTTTAATTATAATATTCACATCAAGTTATGAGTGGCTCAAAAGAAACCACAGTCTTATTATTGAATTAACTTATTATTTAAATAACAATTTAAGATGATTTCCTTTTCTACGGTGAAGGCTCAGATTAATCTGTTGCAGGAGTAACTGGGATAAATAGAGGAACAAAGAGGAACAGTAGCTTCCAGACAATGGTGGAGTCCTTATCCTGTTATTCTACGGGCCTAACTCTCTTCTCTTTCCTAATTCTATAGTCTATGATGTGGTCAGTTTTTCCTTTCAACTCTAGCAGTGTGGACTGTGCTTCTATGACTTGCTTATAAATAAACCTTCAAAATGCCTTATATTTCATATTCTACTTATAGAAAACCCACAGTACTTATTTTTGCTGGATATTTTCTGAAAAATTAAGAAGACAAGAAGACAGCCATATAGCGTCAAATGCATCTTGACAGCATGGATTCAACAGAGGAGAAATGAAAAAACAGGCCCCGCGATGCTATTGCACTGAAGCCTGTAGTTATCATTTTGCACAGCTAGAGCTATATTTTTAATAGAATAAATTAGTACTTTAGCTTAAGTTCAAAATGCCAATAATTTGGGATATAATTATGTTACACATTTTCTTTCTGAGACAGGTTCTCATGTATTCCAGGTTGGCCTCATACTCACTATGTTGCCAAGGGTGACCTTGAATTCCAATCCTCTTGCCTCCGCCTCTTCAGGTCTGGGATTACAGGTATGTGACATACTGCCTTATTGCTTGCTAGGGTTAGAAGGCAGGGCTTTGTGCATGACTGTCAAGCACTCTACCAACAGAACTACATCCACATCCCATCGGACAAATGTTTTCTAGTTTTTAGACAGTAAAACTATCCAAATAAACCTCAACTGTAGACAGCAGTTGTAGCACACTTGTAGTTTTTGGTGACTGGTCAAGTGAAACTTGAGATGAACATGGTGATGCTGAGACAAAGTGTGTTTTTACTTGGATTAGTATGGCTGACACAGTCTTTTTCAGTTCCTGTGTCTGTAATCCAAAAGTTTGAGTCACTTCATAGACCCATTACAATTTTTGAGTTTGCTGAGGTTCTGTTTCTTACATCATATGAAGTCATGAATAATATGTTGATAATATGTTGTATGACCACAGGTGCCAATTTCTGCTTGTGACTGACATGGGAAAATCTACAGGAATGTGTTTGTATTTCTAGTCACCAAATACTGAGCACACATGGTATGCTATGCTTGGCATTTGACAGAGGGATTGTGGGGTGGCTATAATGAATATGGGGAATGTTAGCTCTGTGTTAACACACAGCCTCCTCAGAAAACACAAAGCTTGTTCATACTTTTAACTGATTTTAAATAGTCCTTTGGAAGCAGACTGATTTTCCTGGGAAAACCAGAAATTTTTGTGGTACCGAAATGAATGATGCATCGGGTAGAACAAAATGAAGATTTCTGGTCCTGGGTACCTCTTGAACTGGAAACTTCCTTTACAAGATTATGCTTATCACCAAAGAGAGAGGGGGTCATGTATCCACCCTAGCTGAGGCACTTTTGACAATTGATGACTGCTAAGGAGGGAGAGTCAATTTTAAGGGTGTGGTTCTGGTAGATGGGCTGAGTGCTTCAGTGATGGCCCCACAACCATTCAAATATGTGCAGCACTAATTGAACTTACTGGACTATTAAAAGAAAAACAAAGAGCACATGAAATAGAGGGGTCCAGAGGGCAGGAAGTGGATCCAGAGGGAGTTGGGGGAGATTGTAAAATGATGAAAATACATTGGATGCATGTACAGAATTTTTCAAGAGTTAATAAAAATATTACAATAAAAACTCAGAATAAATGCTAATTAAATGATGAAATTGGCAGTATTTAACCTGAAGAGTGGCAGGGAAGTCTCTATCTTCTGAGGCTCCTCATTCCTTTATCTGCTGTTAGGCAGAATGGTTCATTGTGTTTAAGTGAGATGAATTTGAACAGGAAGTTTGGCCCTCTCTGGTTAAGTGCCTGATGTCTGCAGATGCAAAAATATTCATTCAGTCAGATGAGTAGTGAGAAGGACTGGGGTCTCTGCAGCACCCTGAAATTGTAGGAAAGACCTTTTGTTAGTGAGAATGTGGGATGGGAAGGTGAGCTTGATGCTTTGATAGCCTATATTTATTTGGAACAATTCACTCTAAAATTTTTCTTGAGTATGATCAAAGGGAGGAAATGAATGGATAGATATTTTAAGCTCTGAAACATGCATGTTCCAGGCTCCGGGTTTCTTGTGGGATGTGGAGATGTTTGTATCCTCTTGTATCACTGCACTGAGCCCCTACAGAACACTGTGCATGGGCAACATGTTGTGCATTCTTTACTGGATGCTTGGACAGGGTGCGCACAGCTGGCACAGTTGCTTGCTTGTTCTTGTCTTTTAAAGATGGAGCTTTAGATGTGGAACTCTGCATTTACTTTAATCTTTAAACTTGTACCCAGTCTAAAATTGTCTTGGGAATGGCAAGGTTCAATATCATAATTATATGTCAACAAAAAGTATATACTAACACTATTTGTGTAAAACTGGACTTCTGGTCACCATCATTTAAGGGCATCATGAAGTTCTTGTCAAGAGCAGACTAGCTTAGAGACTGGAGAGTCATTGTATCCAAGTCACCACTCTCATAACCTCTTGGTGTAGTTTGAGGAAATGCCATCTTACAACTTCTGCTCAAAAGTTTTCTATTTTTCTAAGGGATACATTTTCAGACAAAATCACTGGCATTATGCACAAAATTCTAAGGTGGGAATCATTTCTCTAAGTAGAAGTAAAGATGTGGCTTAGTTTTAGTGTCTTCTGCACAGAGTGGGGCTCCCTCTGATGGTATATTCCCTTCGTCTCTCAAGGTTGAAGAGGCTGGGAGTGCTATTTAAACTTTCTTATGTTCCCTGGAACTGATATGCCTTCACTTCTTAGGAAAAGGCAAAATGACTGTAGAATGTAGACCCTTTGAGATCCCTAGTGAGAGAAGATAGTGTAAAGTACCAGTATTACCAATCAGTCCTGAGATTCTGTCCATGACTGATACTAGAGTCAACACCAACATTGAGAGAATGATGACTTCAAACCTCCATTGGCTCAGTTTCTCCCAATGGTGCTCATTCAACTCAACCAGTAAATGTTTTCTCAAGCCAGAGAGAGGATTACTTTTTTGTGAGGATGACTTAACAAGAAACTGAAACTTGTTCTATCCGAAAAGATGGGGTGAATCAGGTTCTCACATGGGATAAGCGCTGACACAAGCAGAGGCTTGTTCAATGACACAGCTTGATGAGGCTGACATCAAACAGGAGAAGACTCTAAATTTGTCAGCATTTCCCAAAAGACTCCAGATTTGAGGATATTAATGTGCTGGAACCCTTTAAAACTCACAAGTCTAAAATAAATTCTAATTTTCTTATGACTTAAACTAAAGAACAAAGACTTTAGTGTTGGTATTATTAAACTGCAATTTTATATATTTTAATTATAAAATGCATTGCGACAGAGTGAATTGATTATTTTAAGTAGTCTATTTTCTTTAATTCAAATTAGCTTATGGATTTGAGAATAATTTCTTGGATTCCATTATGTTCTGGATACTTTGAAAGGGTTTGCTGACATGATTCATAACAGAATCATAACATAAAACTTACCTTCAAAACAATTATTTATGCCATGGATTGTTTTTAATGGTTTGGTGTGAGAAAATATTTCAAACTGCAAAGTAAATTTTAGGTTAATTACTTGGTCAGAAGGATGAGTAGTGAGATGTTTGCATTACTATTTCTTATGTTGAGAGAGACATGTTAGACAATCCTGAAATAACAGAGAACAGCAGACAAATGAGCTTTTTTTCTATCCTGTTAAGATATCTGTATAGGTTCAGTGGGGTGTGGCTAATTCTATCAATCCAAAGAGATGACTTTGGTTCTTATCAGTAGGAGAGGAGACTGGGTTTTCCAGTCTATTTTCTACATTAAAGGGGAAATGCTCTACAAGCTTCTTGTTTATGATTGTAACTTGGGGTGTTAGGAATTCAGTTTGGTGGGTGGTAGGGTGTTTGCTTAGCAATTGCAAGGCCCAGAGTTCAGCCCTCAGCTGGCTGGGGGTGAGGGAGGGAAGTAAATGGTTGTAACCTGATCCTTAGAGCTAGTAAAGAGCTGCTGTGAAGAGACCCTTCCCTCCTGCAAGCTGCAATAGACCTGGCCTTGTAAAAACTTTGTTGTACTTGTGCAGCCTGCTAAACAGGAAGTTTTCTTGATCTTGCCCGGTCCCATCTCAGGATGGCGCTTCTTGTCTGGCTCGAGATCAGGAATTTCTGGTTTACTGAGAGGAACTGGTTGTTTCCCAATGTCCTTAATCTAGATGTTACTCAGAGAAATGTTGCAAATCATCACACACTGGAATCTGGTCTAGAGAGTCAAGCATGGTGCCGGAAGGGTAGCAGTATACGCTGCTTCTCATCATTCTGTCTGCAGTGTTGGAAAATACGTAAAACACAGGCTATAAAGATTTGTTTGCTTGTTACCCCATCTCATTTATTCAGCTCTGACACATACACCCCCGCTCCACCCCTTCAGGTTAGACCTTGTCTGTGCCCTTCTCTTTAGAATGTTATTATTATAATTTTTAAAACTCCATTTCCCAGAGTGCAACTTCAATTATTTTAGGGAATTCTTGGAATATATTCCCTGTTTTATTTGAGAGAAGAAAGTTTTGTCCAGTGGCTAAGTCAAACTGCCTGGATTCAAATGTCTCCTATAGAATGGACGAGCAGGGTGTCCATAAGAGTTACTTTATGCCCTAGGTTTGTTGTGGGATAATAATAGCATCTCCTCTATGTCTGCTTATGTATTCATTCATCACATTTCCCAAACTTGTGAGGGGTGAATAAATTAGCAGGTGTAAAACACCTGGGACATGGAAAGAACCTGTTAAAACCATGTGTTACATATTATTTGTTGTGTTTCCAACACTGGGCCATTTATTTGGCCCTAACTACTTGATGTAAAGGGTATTATTCTTGCATTTAGGGAAATGAAGAACATTATCTCATTTAATATTTAGAAACCACTGGCTTTTTTTACACAAAGATAATGATATAAATGCACTACAGAAAATGACAGTCAATACACAGAGTTGTAGAGTCCAGTCCCAAAGGATACACCTACAAACCATTCCCGTGGGAACACTGGGAAAGAGGGGAGACAGACTGTAAAAACCAGACAATCAGGGACTTTCTGGTAATATTGTGTCTCCTAGTAACATCAGAGGCTGTACTTGTGAAAAAGTCTCACCAACATGACCACCCAAATGTGAGCTGAAAGAAGAAGACACCATCAAAGCTAAGGTAAAGCCCACATGGGCCTCAACCCTACACAAAGAACTATAGGCAGCTGGGGAAAGTTGGTTGTCCATGCCAAATGGTCAGCACTGAAGATATACATACAAGAGACATTACAGGAACTCAGCAGATCATACATGAATACATATGCATGTATGAATAATACATGCATAAGTAACAACTGATAAAAACGAATTGGAAAGAGAGCAGGGAGAGGTATATGGGAGAGCTTGAGAGGAAGAAAAATAAGGGAGAAATGTTGTAATTAAAATAGCATCTCAAAAATAAGAACAATGATAAAGATGCACTGTGATGAGGTTAAAGAGACTGGGAGAAGCTCGACAGCACAAAAGTGGGTGTTATGTGCAAGTGAGGCCGAACCTTTTTTATCCCATAGAAAACTGAATTCAGAAGGTCCCATTTCACACAGTTGTCAGGTACTCCTAACAATGTGATTCATTCGTGCATTCATCCATCCATCCGTCCATCCATCCGTCCATCCATCCATCCATCCATCCATCCGTCCGTCCGTCCGTCCGTCCATCCGTCCGTCCATCCGTCCGTCTGTCCGTCCATCCATCCATCCGTCCATCCATCCATCCATCCGTCCATCCATCCATCCGTCTGTCCGTCCATCCATCCATCCATCCGTCCATCCATCCATCCATCCATCCATCCATCCATCCATCCATCCATCCATCCATCCGTCCATCCACTCAGTCATTCAGACAAGGTGTTGGTACACAGTTCTGGCTGGCTTGGAACTAAGTATGAAGAGCAAACTAGCTTTGAACTTGAGATGTTTCTCTTACCTTCATTTCCTGCTTGTTGCGATCATAGGCTTGGGCCACCACACCCATCATACTTTTTTAAACATCTAAAGAGAAGTACACTGTCTTAGCATTGACAACGTTTTACCAGTCCCACAGGTAAATAACTTCGTCTCCTCAGGGTCTCTGTGGTGGTGAGTGTGGTGGTGGTAGTGCATTTCCCTTGAACTGAGATTATCTTTAATTTTTCAACTTAAATTTGCCTTTAAGGTTGAATACCTTTGTTTAGGGGAATGCCTTGACAAGCTTATTGGTGACATAAAATGGGGATTGGAAGAAACAAGAGTAGAAATAGATAAGAAAACAAAGGTATGGGGAGCCTTCTCACCAATTTACAATAGCTATAATCTCCTGTTACCCATGCTCCTCCTAGCCAGATGGCGACCCTATTGCTGAAGATAGCACACACTGTTGTTGTGGGATGTAGAGAAATAAAAGCGGCATCCTCTGAAAGATTCCTTTGTGTTGCATAGCTTTGGTGGTACTGGGGAATGCTATGCAGTCCAGGGGGACAGTCATCAATGGACTTCTCCAGTGGTAGACCCTGTGTCTGCAATACAAACCTGCCAGGCTAGTGATGCTCACTGTGCAATAGTGGTCCAAAGGGCACAAGCTTAAAACCGGTCTCTTTCTGATTGGATTTGAGGCTTGCTTCACACTTCATATCTGGTGCTGTAAGTCCTGTCAAAAGGCCTTGGCTCAGGAGAGTATAGGCCCTGGGGAACCTAATACTATTGTTTTGTTAAATTCACATGTTGTCAAACTGCCTCATAAATATTTATATTTATAACCATAAATTAGTGCTGATGTCAGCCTTGGTCAGAGAAGTTTCTGTTTGTAGTGGGAGATGGTTAATGCTGAGATGGTCAGAGTGCTGAGAAAGAGTGACTGTTGAGTGGCTTTAAAGAGGACATCTGCATCACTCCTCCAAGACTCAGAGCATGCCATAGAAGAGGGAGGGGAAAAATTTTAAGGGCTGGAGGTTGAGGAGTGTTGTGAAATGCTGACTTTGGATATGATACAGCTCTTGAACTCATGAACTCACAGCAACGGTGCTGTTAGGTCACTCCTTCCCCATCTATTGTTGCCAGGGAAGAATAATAATTTTATTCAGTATTGTAGTCACTAATAAGTTGTCCTTGCTCAAGTAAACAAGCCCTTGCCCATGGTCATATAAGCAGCTTTAATTGAACTCAGTAGAAAACCAGCAAAGAAAGAAAAAACAAGATATGTACCCTTTACAACATTCTCTCTCTCTCACAGACACACACACACACACACACACACACACACACACACACACACACACACACACACAAACACTCACAGTGTGGAGGGCTGGAAGGAATGGAGAGAGAGGGAGACAGAGATGGAAATTTCTGGGAGGCATATAACAGGATAAGGAAAGATTGGGAGCAGAATGGAAAGCTGCTTCCTAGTGGTCCTGCAGATGTGAAGGCCACCTCCCTTCTCCTTTCCTGCTTAGTCAACCATATGTATTGGCCATGTCCTTCAAGTCACACACTAACCATATAATTTATACATATTATCCTGTGTTCCATAAAAAACAACGAGCAGAGAGTATTATTATGTCTTGAGATGGATAAGAAAACAGAGGCAAAGTCACCCTAACTCTCTAGTTCAAGATCTTACAGCTGAGGAGACCCAGGATGGCAGAACCAGTGTGAGAGGAAGCGCTTCCCTATGTTACAGAGTGATACCCTTGGCACCATAAGCCTATGTTGACCTTGGGAATGAGGGGAGGAAAGCTGAATAAGGAGTGGGATGGGCTTCAATCAGGAACCAGATCAATATATATGCTTTGTGTATACAGGGAGCTCGTTCAGGGAGTATGCCTAGCGATTAAGGATGTCATCCTCATGGAGCCCTTGTTTGCTCTTTTCCAGGCTTGTGCCTGTTACTGGGTCATGATGTCACTGAAAAACAACTCCATTTGGGGCATGCCCAGTGAGGAAATACTTAAAGGTGAAGCATGGGCATTCCAATTAATATTAAAACAAGTGAGGCAGACTTCATTTCACTGTCGCTCAACAGTATTGTGAGAAATGAAAAATACCAGAAACAAAAGATAAGAGAAAATCTGAAGGAATTGAAAATACAGCAAAAGAAACCTTACTATTTGTGACTGACATTTAAATCATCACATTGCTGAACACCAAATCACAAACAGGAGAGTGCTCTTTACAGAGATCCTTTGGTAAATATAGCTTCATAATTTATTTTATTTAAATATTTATACTCAAATGACAATAGGTCTGATTACTGCACACAAACTTAGTCAATCTCAATATTTTCTCTTGTCTTCTTTGCAAAGTTCTTAAATACATCCTCAAGGTATTGCCAATCATAAGTACTTAATCTTGACAGGCCAAAATTAACAATCATCTTATTTTTCTACTGTATGGCAGACCTTTATCCCAAACAAATGTAATCAATTTTCAGCTAGAAAAAGCAATTCAAATGACTTCAAAATAAATTAAAAGAAAAAGAAATTAATAAAAACAATATATTAAAAAATAAAAACATTTTCACTGTCTCTCACTCACTCCCCCCTCCACCATGCACCATATATATATGGTGATAGAAAGCAAAATGCTAGGCAAGTATTTTACTGACTGACCTAAATTCCCAGGGAAGTTTTATGATCTCAGAGACATCTTTACAATTCTCCCTTGCTTGAGCTATGGATCACAGTAACACACACACACACACACACACACGCATGCGCACACGCACACGCACACGCACATGCACACGCACACACACACACATACACGCACGCACGCACACATGCACACACGCACGCACACAAGCACATAATGGTATCTAGGTGCTATGGTATAAAACAATAAAAATGAATAAAAAGAAACTTCCTTCTAGGAGACACAGCTTCTCATCAGAACAAAATATGATATGACACTATAGATGAAAGACATCTTCCATTCATTCCTTACCAATTTTTTTATACAAGGACAAACTCAAATATAGTTTATAAATATTCAATATAAAATAGAATGATAAGAAAATGACTGAAATACAAAATATGCAGTATTTCTATGTAGAAGATTATGAACATTGCCTAGTTTTTATAAAATTATTGGTTGGCATCATAGCTTATTCTTGAATTAGAAGACTAAAAAGTCTGAAGAAGTCAACTGTTTGGGAAAACATGGATGAAGTTAGAAACTTTTAACTAATTACTGTGCTCTGCAGCTCAGACCAGGAGAATTATAAAGACAGCTTCCCTGGGATGTGGGGTCAGTTGGTAGTTACTGCCTAGCTGTTTTCATGCCCATCACCACATGGAATCAGGCATGGTAACACATGTGATCTACCTGTCTCTCCTTTCAAATGCTGAGGTTACAGACAAACAACCATCTCTTATACAACATGGGACCCAGGGATTCACTCAAGTCTTCATGTTTGATAAGGGCTCATACTCACTGAGCCACCTCCCAGCCCTGATTCCAACGTTTCATTTCTGTTAAAATGCCCTAGCTGGGATCAGGAGGTGAAGATTCATGTCACCACTTATTAACTCTCTGACTGGAAGTTGTTTAAATTCAATGGGTCTCGATTTACTTGTCTATAAAATGCAATAATAACAGAATCCATTTCATAGACTTGTTATGAGCATGAATTGAGATAATAAATATAAAGAATTTAACAGTGTGTCTGATACATAGAAGTCAATAAATGACAGCCATTATAATTACTATGGTGTTTGTGTAATGGCGATTCTTTTAGTGTAGTTCACCCATTCTTTTACCTTTGACCTTTGATTTCTGTTGAATATTATCAAGAAACCTCTAATATCAATTTACCATCTCTTTATTTCAGTTGGATTATTGAGTAACTCTAGACATAATTACCCAAAAAGAAAGTATTGGAGCTTCTTCTTTTTATGGTCTTTAATCTAGAGGAACTTTTGTTTTTCACACAATAGTTGCTGCAAAGAGTCACCATATTCACTGCCTTCTAAATTATGTTACTTAGAAGGGAAGATATTATTACGAAAATATCTGAAATCAAGACTTAGAAGACTCCAAGTCCTCTTCATTGTTTTGTTTCTATACAGGTCTGTAGCATTGACATCTGTCTTCCCACGTACTATTACCCAAGTTTAAGAATTCAGTATCTATTCTGTTGCTTGCCTTCTCCAGTCTCCTGAAAGTACTATATCAAAGCATTGATCCTGTCATTACATGTGACAGTTGTGACAATCTTGCCTCTAAAAAGCTCCCCAAGTTGGCTGCTTCGGTGTGAATCTCTTCTCTGCTCTTTCCATCAGTGTTAACTATGACAAGTCATGTCTCTTTTGAAATTTTCAGAATATAGCTAATATTCTATCAGAAGTAATTCTTAACGTGGAGTGAATATGATTAAAGTAGTGCCTTTAAAGGACTGACATAGCTTTGATTATAATGGTTGCATAAGAAAGAGCCACTATCATCTTGTTTATGCAGAAGACATGGTCCTTGAGAGACTTTGTGAGGAGAAGCAAAATGGAGAGAGCATCTCTCTCCACCTCTTGATATTCGGAGCCAGTAGATAGTCATTAGTTCTGAACAAACTGACATTGAAACTCAAAGCTATGATTCTGTATTTGGGAATGGCAGTGGCAGCATCCTAGACAAATGGTCTTTGGGGCAGGTCATTTATTATACTTTATTGTCAGTGAAATCTCACCGGCCACCTCAAGTTTTGTGAATTGGGTTCATCTTTTCTATTGTGATGTTTCTAAAACAATGTCAATGAATGACTTTTCTAGTTGGCTAGCTGGTGTCCAATTCTCTTCTGGACAATCACAGAGGCTACCACAGACTCTTTTTCTGAGGTTTTATGGAGCCCAGGTTAACGTCGAGCTTGAGGACGAGCTTACACTTACGATCCTCCTGTGTTCACCCCCTGAGTTTTGGGATTAGAGGCATGTAACACTACTTTTTCATGTTCAGAATCAAATCCAGGACTCCCTGCATGATAGGGGAGCACTCAGCTTCTGAGCTTTATCCACAGACTCTCTTAACAGCTTCTTGAAACTAGTTTTCCGTTAGGACACATGATTTCTTTATTCCTACCCAGATGTTCCTCATGTTCACATTTCTGTAATGTCTCCGTAAAACTTTATTTTTTCCTTCCTCTTCCATCTTTTTGTTTCTTTCCATCTTTTCTCAAGAGAAGTTCTCCTTATGTATCGTAGGCTGGCCTCCAGCTTCCATCTCCTTCTTAAATTTAGCACCCCATTATCAGATCTCTCCCTTGATGGAATTGTCTATGTCAGTCTTCAGTT
The DNA here is from genome assembly GCA_033318265.1 of Phyllotis vaccarum. NCBI lineage: Eukaryota > Metazoa > Chordata > Mammalia > Rodentia > Cricetidae > Phyllotis > Phyllotis vaccarum. The sequence goes on from JARWLC010000009.1 coordinate 65,525,137, forward strand.
ACCTTTACTGGTGAGATTTGTTAACTTCCCGAGTTTTATAAGGTCTTACCTTCCTCCAGGATGGCAAGTTTTACTTGAGAAGAAATAGTTAAATAAATGTGTTTTTAAATTAATCATTTTTGAATGTCTCTACAAGTAATTGAAATATTGAGATCTGATGCAGGTTACTCATGGACACCACTTTGGTGCCACACTGATCTGAGTTTATGTACAGCATAAGAATCTGGGTGCTATAATGCATGCCTGTAATCCCAATGATAGGGAGGTGGAGACACAAGGATCCTTGGGGCTTTATCATCTCAGAGTGGTGATACCTGTTTATCTTGTTCTGCGCAGAACTCTTAGCTGGTAGGGCACTGAACAGCCTAATAGAGTAAATGTTTTGAAGAAAACATTCACAAGGTAGCCTAAAAATCATGCTCTTAAGGAGAGACTCACCAGACTAAATATATTCTGGACAGCCAGCCTGGGAAGTGGCTCCAGATTGAGTGAGATTGTACAGAATCACAATGTGGAAAAGTGATTGAAGAAGGCGTTCTGGCCTCTGTATGCACACAGACACAACACTCATAGAATGTGCACACACTACACATAAAAGAACTCACGTTCTTTGCCTATTGTTTTAAGAATCAGACTCACTAAGTCTGTGATGGACAAAGAAAATTTATAGTTTCCACAACCCAAACCTCTCTGATTCTGTCTCGAAAACACTGGCTAAGGCTGTCCCATACAAAAAGACAAAATGGCCTGGTCTGCTTTGTCCTGAATGGCAAAACTTTCTCAAACTCACTTAAATTTTTATTTTTCTGCTTTATCCAGGTATGTTCTTGCATATTCATAAATAGTTTGTCCATTGGTTCCCTTAAAAACATTCTAAAACAATTGTGGTGGGCATGTATGTTTTATCCACATAGAGTCGTGTCTACACAGGGCATTCAAAAATGACTTAGATTGTGGAAAAGTTTGTGTGTACTCAAAAACTCTCCACAGTAAAGCCACCTATCAGGTGATATTTTGTAGGATTACCATTGCTTTCTTTTTCTTCTTTGGACACTTCCTCATCAATTCTGAATCAGCATCTTTCATTCAAATTAATGTGGCATTTCTGGAGTCTGATAGCACTGTGTATAGAATGGCACGCAATCAAGCATGTTTGCTTCAGGTTCTTTGACTCTCGGCTCTGGATCACCTCATCTTTGTTCTCATTTGAGAAGTAATTGGGAAGGGCAGTGAGATCCATTCTGCTGACTAGCCTCCATTTACATTGTCATAGTTTAAAAATTGCATATTGGTAGAACAACTGCACAGCCATCTTAAATCAGAACAGCTGGCTCCAAGTGCATAGAGTTCTGTAAACCTTCCTGCATGCTTACCAACAAACTGAAGCTCTGCACCACATTCTGAACTCTTGAGACATATCAGAGAGCCCCTTGTCTTCAAAGCAAGACCCTAGCCGCCTGCCTGCCCACACAAGGCCTGTCCTGCCTCTCCTCCTAGTGAGGCCAGTGAGACCCCCAGTCTAGAAAAGAGGTGATATGATTACTTGCATGGTGTGAGTTATTCTCAGATTATCTATCCTAAATAAATGTGTCTGTGCTAGTAGCTGGTTCCTGTTCCCTAACCCACATGTATGATATCTTATTTCATAAATCTATTCATAAACATTTGTACTCTAGAATCAAAATGCAAGTCTAGAAACATACATTTCTCACTTAAGAAGACAAACATGTAGTGACTAGTCTAGCTACAGAAGGCAGTTCACACTTAACCAACAGACAAAGTAACCGGAACAGCAGCAAAGTCAAGGAAAAGAGCTCAGTGCCGTTTTGGGACGGCACAACATGGGGTCTCATCCTTGTTTTCTTCCTCACCTGTCTTTCCTTTGTGCACACAGCTGCTTTTCATTCAGCTACCTACCATCTGCTGATCTACTTTTTTTTACTTACATTCAGCGTGTGTGTTTATTTTGTTAATTCTATAAGAAAGAGAAGTGTGTGTTGTGTGTAATGTTTAGGTGTGGTTTTGTATAGTTGTGTGTGTGTGTGTGTGTGTGTGTGTGTGTGTGAGAGAGAGAGAGAGAGAGAGAGAGAGAGAGAGAGAGAGAGAGAGAGAGAGAGAGAGAGAGAGAGAGAGAGAAAGAGAGAGAGAGAGGGTATTCTGGGTATTCTCGTCAACTGATTTCCATGTTATTTGGGGATGAGTGTATTCCACTGAACTTCAGCTCATTCATTTGGTAAAACTGGGTAACCAGCAAGTCCTGGGATCCATTTCCCTATGTACACATTGTTAAAATTACAGGGATGTGCTATTTTATTAATTTCTTTATTTTAAAATTATGAGTGCTGAGGAACTTATGTTCTGATTCTCTGTGGTAAGCCATTTATTCACAGTTTCTCCTTATTCTGGTGTTCATTTGGTTTGTCTGAACTCAAGGGCCTTGTTTTACACTTGCATACTGCACAGATCACTTGGTTTTCACCTCATTAAGAAGGGATGATAGTCTGGTCTCCTGAATGTCCCAGTCTATCTTGAACTTAGGAAACACTGCAACTCTGCACCCACATATTCATATTTCTTGTGTGTGTGTGTTTTTTTTTTTTCTTTCACAGACTCCTTTTCTGTGCTCATCATTGTGAAGCTTTCTCTCTCCAATTCATTTTGCTTTCTTCACATTTTCTGGCAGCATTTTAGACACAATAGATGATTATTCATCCTTTCTAGACACATTATGGACCAGCACTGTCTGATGACTCTCAGCATATCGAGTCCATCCCAACTTAAATCCTGACTCTGAGGATGGAATCTAGGCGTTCCCAAAGTCAGCATTAATTTAGATCCAGGTTCCCTGACCTATGCCAATGCACGAGGGTTGTCTGCTACTGATTGATTGCAGAAGCATCATAGCATAATGATAATTGGACGCCAGCAGCTAATTGAGGCTATTTCATGGAGGGTGTATGCTCTAATGAGTGTCGTTTCTTTTGTTTAATGGTAATCACTCTTAATCCGTTTGCACAAAAGAAACTACAGTTAACACAACTATAAAGTAGAGAAGTGTGCTCTTAATGGAGCTTCTAAAAATATTCCCAGATTACTACATTTTCCCCATCATATATTTATTCTATACATTATATTGTGCATATCTATTATGTGTATTATTATTGTATCTGTAAGTGTAAGGATATTATATAACTTATTAATGAGAATAAAAATAGAATTATGTTAGAAAAATCCTTTTTCTAATGAATGTTTTGCTATTATATGATACAACTATTAATATTAAATCTTTTAAGTGTCATTTTTAATTGAAATTCACCAAGAAAGTATATAATTTGGAAATATGAGTGTTTTAGCTTATCAGGTACTTTAACCTCAAATTCTGAAAACATTTAATTTACAGGGGTTAATTTAAAACATTACAAACATAAAATACCTCTAGCTCAAGAAGTAGTTCTAAATCCACCTGAAAGATTTATACACAAAAATGGTCCTTATTATGAGTAATTGTCAAGAGTGCCTTAAATTCCTAGCTAAATTAGTTGTGATGAATTTACCTGAAGAAAGTCATGTTTCTCTGAAGCCAGTTTGAATTAAGTGTGTGTGCTAAGTTGAGAGAGCCCTAAATTACCCTTGGATGGATGCTGACTTTTCGTAGGCTTGACAACAGTTTTGATAATAATTGGGAGTGGTCACTTAATGAAATTAACCAGTAGTCTTTGTAAGAACCTTTAAGAAACCATTGCTAGTATTTTCTTTTCCACACATAGCTTACCTCAGTCTAATAACCTTTTACCCAGACAGTTTCCAAGTTCAATGGAAGTGAAGGGCTTTTCTCTCTAGGCAGTGAGATTACATTCTCATTTTCAAACATACTGCTTAATACATCAAATGAACAATTGACAGTAAGAGTTAGAACTAAAAATAGATTTCAAATATTTAACTTTGAAGGTCTCAGAGGAAATACTAATCAGAGGAAATGGCATAAAATGAATGTTTTTTATTTGTTTGTTTTTGTAGTATACTGAGCTCAAAAGACTCAGAGTGTCACTTTCAACAGCTATGGCTTCTTCTTCTTCTTCTGGAATTAGGCTCCTTCCACTCATGTGTGTTTTATACAAAGTACTTTCTTACAGCTTTATCAGCACAGTATTCTACAAGTCTAGTCTTTTAGAATAAATAGTCACCAGACAGATACCTTAGAGTTGTTTTTTTTTTTTTTTTTTTTTTTTTAAAAAAAGTAACTATTTCAAGGTCTTGAGGTTTTGCTCTAATTAGCTCTCCCTACAAATTGGCTACCTGTAATCAATTCTCTGAAATGCGTTGCACTATCTCCTTAAAACACAATGTTTGAGTTCTACAGAGCTGCCTTCTTGGTGCACCTCAAGCTAACGATTAAAGAAAGGCACTCACCATGAGAGGCTTTCCTGCCAAGCTTTTCCTTTCTGAGTCTGTGGTAAATGAGAGATTATGTAATATTTACGTAATACAATTAATTCTTCTCCTTAGTCTTTGAATTATGAACTTTGGATCTATTGTTTACTTCGTTCTTAATTGCTGAGATCTTTAATATTTCTTGTAACGTCCTTTTCTTATCCTTTAAACGTTCATGCAGTCTCCAAAAACGTGTCCTTACTTTTGGCTTTGTGAGATTTCCAGTGTTTTTCCTTTCCAGCAGAGCTCAAAGCCTAGGGTGGACTCTTTTAGCATTTGTTCAGTGAGTACAACTGTTCGCACAACTTTAGGTAGCCTCAATAAATAAAGAGGTAAATTAAACAAAAAATTAAAAACCAGGAGTCACAGTATAGAGTTTCAGATATAGATTTGAGAAACTTTTCCCACCAAAGGCAAACGTAGCATCCCATAAACATCAGCTTCATGGCAATTTCAGTGACTGGTTTGACTGTATACTTTTTTACTTTGTTTTTGGAAACAAGGTTTCCTGTATCTGATGTTGTCCTTCAGCTTCCTAAGCAGCCACAGATGACCATGAACGTCTCCCTCCCTGCCTCTACCTCCTGAGTGCTGAGCTTATAGGCATGCACAAACACGCCTAGTTTGTGTGGGGGCTGAACCCATGGCCTATGCTGTATCTCCAGCACACTTTTACACATTTGTTTATGAACACAGGGATAAGATTTACTTTCCCAAGTTTGTATCATTTGATAAAAAAGAGCCCTTGTTGGTCTATTGGGAACGCTGACTTAAATGTCTACGATGGCTCTTGATGCAAATGTAAATTTAGTGTCATCCATAGACCTAACACTTAATACCTTGCAATATTATCACATCCCCCCAACTTCTATCTCTGTTGTCAAATGCAACTGATACTAAACAACTTGAATTAAAACAGAAGAAAAAACACTAAAGTCCCCATCAGGAGTCATTGGTGTTTACAAAACCGGAATGCTATGGCATCATTACATCAGTACTCTAAGTCAGATTCGATTCTGAATGCAGGATTAGGGTGAATGGAAAGATTTTAATGTGATTAGTTTAGCAGATTGTTAGTCGTCCTTCGTGGGGAGTGGATAATAATGCAAAAATAAAGTTCCCAGTATAACAATAAGAAAACTATGTCCTCATCACTTTATTATTATTTTGTTTTTATGAGGTCGATAGACTTCGGGATATTCCTTATGATGTCTAGTGGACTGACTCCTAGGAGACAGAAAATAATAGGGGGTAAACACAATGGACCGGTGGCATCCACTGGAATGCCATCTCTCTAGCAAAGCTTCATGGCACAGGCTATACCTGAATGCTTTGATGGGAGATAACTCCCGAAGGAAGGCAATTGCACAAGCATACATTCTCTGATTTGCCAATGCACACAAGGCATCACTTTTTTTTTTTTTTTTTGGCATGGGGAATATGCACAATTCCTGCTTGTACCCAGGGGGCAAGGCAGGTTAATAAGACCAAGAAGGAGGGGAGGCTGTGGGCGGTCATAATCACCGGGAGGACTTCACAGCCTCTACCTGGGGGTAAAGGGAGGAGGGCTGAAAATGGAGGGTGTTGTCTTCTGCTTCTGACTATGTGTTAAGTGGCAGGAGAAATTTGGAAAGCTGCTTTGAGGAGGAGCCTGTGGCGGGGCATGGGGTGTTTTGTGCCTCACTCTCCCCACTTGTAGGAAACCTCTGTATGTTCACAGGTCCTGGAAGGAGGAAGACTGGCCAGGGAAGAGGGCCCTTCTCTTGCTCCTCCTTCTGTGTCTTCTGACTCTCTTCCAAATCCACTTCAGCTGTGCCAACTTGGCTGCAGAGCATCCTGACAAGTGGCAGCATCTTCTTGACTTCCCCGTGCACTCCAGGCCATCCCATTAGCTGCTCACCTTCCCTGGCCATTGGGACCTCTTCTGATGGCTGTGGCCTCCGCTGCCCCAGGGAGCACCTTCTCTAAGCAGCTCCTTTTCTCTCTCATGGTGAGTAACAGCCAAGGATTAGGGAGCTAGGCATATTCTCACCTGCTTCCTCCTGCCATCTGGGGAGTCAAAGTGAGTCTTGGTTGGAAGGGAAGACAGGGAGAATAGACAGAGGAAAAGAAAAGCTGATGTGAGGGGCTTGTGATCCAGCATGGGGAGGAACAAGCTTACTCTCCGAGCTCTAATATCTTTCAAGGGATTTCCTCATTCACTTTTCTGTGATACTTTTCCCCCCTAAGGAGTGAGTGGTGAAATAACTTTTTGGAATTTGGCCCAGAAGTTTGAGATTTGCTTCAGATACTAGGCATTTATAAAGCTCATGCATTTAACATGCTATTTCACGGAGCAGCAAAAGAGAAAAGGATTCTGGGTATAGCTGTGAATTACCCAAGATGTTCTTTAAAGGATGCCCTTGAAGATGGGTAGAACTTTCTGCATGAAGCTGCAGTCCAACTCAACAAGAGGAACAGGACAGTCACTGGAATTGCCAGGAGCTGCTTCCCTTTGGTTATCAGCACTTTGAACGGCTTGCCTTTGATGAGGGAAGTTTCTCAAATCTTCATCTAGAAATTCTGCATTGTGACTCCTGGTTTTTAATTTAAATTTTTATTTTATCAAAATTATTTTAGTTATAAATTATATTTTCAGAATTTGGGGGGTTTTATGAGTGAGCACAAATATTCCCTCCATATGAATAACTGGTAGTTCAGGGTTAATGGTCCACTTCTCGGCCCGTGGCTGTCTAGGAGAAGAGCACACAGGGACCACATGGAGATTGCATTGGTTAAGTAAAATGTGGCTGTGTTTCTAGCCCCTTACCAGCCCTTTACAGCTAGCTTCTTCCTTCTCCCTCTCATCCTATACTGACTGGAAAGGTCACAGTTCATTCCAAGTCATTCAAACCCATTTTAACTTGGAGGCAGAGGGACTACTTTGGTTCTGGAAACTTCTATTATTTCTGTCTACAGATGATGCATGCCTGAGGTGGGGGTCTTCAGACAGAGAAACTAAAATGAGGATAGGTTTAGAAATGTAGATGTATCCTATAAAGCATATGTACACACATAGGTATATGCATATATAAATGTGTATGTATATATTTCTAATTATGATGGGCTTTTCCCACACTACACATGTAAATAATTACCTACCTAAGCTTTATCCTTAGCAAGACCCAAGGCACAGTTTAGTGCAATTCTTGGCATTAAGGATGATGATATTTCTAAAAGGCCACATGAATAAGAATGTCTTTTGTTTTCATTAGTGGTTATTTAAATTACAGCTGTATGTAAATGTGACCTATAAAATGGTGGCTTGCCACATTATATGCCTAACAGATTTGTAAAACAAATTTACAACTTGTTTTAAGTCGCTATGATACATCTAGTAGATTCAAATTTAGCTAGAAGGATATAGCATTCTTAATATAGACATTAACTGTTTTGCTTGTCCTTACACAAATAACATGTTCCATAACTTTAGAACTTGATCTTTGAGAAAGACTGATCACAAATTGATCTGTGTGGTTTTGTGAATTCTAGCTGTGGTCTTTTTTTTTTCTTCTTAAATCAGCATGTAATTATTTTACTAAAAACAAAACAAAGTAAATACATATAAAATGCCACAAAAAATAAAAAATGTTTTAAATTTATAGAACTCTGAGCTCATAATTTCTTCTTTTTTTTCTTTTTAAAATAGTTTGCTGTTTTGGAGTCCTACATTTTCATAACAATAGATGTATCTTGAATATAATTAGATTTTAGAGAATTCTGTTAATTTAAAACATTTAAGTATGTGGTTTGAAAACAGATTTTGAAATTTGCAATGTGACTTAATCACAGTGAGTTGGTTCTAGGTATTATTTTTGTGAGCCTCAAGATCACTTCAAATATTTCTCAGTTCCTCAACAGTAACCTCAAGTACCAAAACAAAAATAAAATAAAATAAAAAAGTTTGTGAGTTGGTGTATCAATGGTTATAGAATTATATAATTCAGTACTTTTTTCAGGCTAAAGATCTGTGAAGTTTGTGCAAAGTCTTGGAAGCAATGCTCTATAAATTCAATGGCCCATAATGGATTTAGTTGCATTTATATAACAACATTGAAGTCCTAAGAAGTATTTACTTATTTTTTCATTGGTGCTAAGTGACCCTGGAACTCCCAAAGACTGTACTGGTAACTTTCTAAATGAAAATGGAAAAAGTAAAGGATTAAAAGATTTGTTTGCTTCTAAAACTGGTAGTACTTTAATCAACCATACAAAGTTGTAATGTAAAGAAAAATGTAACCAACTGTGATACTTACATTTGTTCTTTTTTTCCCCCCCTTTGGAGGTTCTGGTATTATTTTGTGATGCCTGTCAAAAAATTTCTCTTCAAGTTCCTTCTCATCTTAAGGCCGAAACACCTGTAGGCAAAGGTGAGAATCTGTCCTGAGAAATGGTCAGTTGTAACTTACAGCAATTAGTTTTTGGCTGCTCTTGAAGATTTTAGGATGAAAGTTATTTAATTGATAGTTAGCATTAAAATTTATCATAAACTGGAAAATATATTCCCTTTTTATTCCTGGTGATTGAAAGTCACCAAACTATCAAATTTGTTTATCTGTCTTTCTTGCTAGTAAAGCTAGCAAATATTGGAGAATGAGGAAAACTTTCTTAGTTCAAACAAAACTAATTGTCAAAACCAGACACTTATTTTAAATCACGCCAGCTTTTCTGCTTCCAGAATCTCAGTGTCAGGCTTCCTGGCTGATGAAACATAAAAGAAATCTCAAAGTGAAAATACTCCAAAGAAAGTCTGCACTTGTAATTGATAGCAATGAATACACATTTATTGAGAATTTATATGGTCTATTTCACAGAATAACTTGTGAAAGTCAAACACAATTTCAGTGGCTCTCACTTTCAAACCTCAAATAGATTTCATGCGAAGATTATTTGCATCATTAATGAGAAATATTGCACTAGAACAGACTAGGTTTCTCCCCTCTTGCAACATAACTTTTATCTTATTGCCAAATAAATTTTAACTTAATCTCAAAATCTACTGGCACCGTCTATGATGAATGCAATTTAAAATTATGTAAGTCAACAATTTACTGTATAAATATATAAATTTATTTATATATATAATTTCTGTTTTATAGTGCATTACACATACATATATAAATTTCTATTTGATAGGGCATTGTATGCATATAGTGTATTATATGCATTTATCCATATATGTGTATATACATGTTTCCTATAAACATATAAATACATATATATTAACCTATTTACCTCCAGGTAGCTCTTGATTTATGATGGAGTCACTGTATCCTCTTAAACCCATTATAAGTTCCAAGTAAGGTGAAAATGCATTCAGCATACCTAATCTACCAAGCATCGTATTTTAGCAATATGGCTCACTGTACAGTTTCAACCATGGTCCCTCACTATCTTTCCATTTGAGGTTACTAGGACTCATAACCCTGTCCAGTATCAGGAGGGAGAGTTTTACCACATATCCATAGCTTGAAAAGAAATCAGTATTAAAGCTCCAGGCTCAAAGTCAGTTGCTACCACATGTGTATCACTTTCACACTGCCAAGAATGTCGCTACAAGCCAAGGCTGTGTATACACAAACTTGTGAACACTAGGGAAAGTAGAAGCAAACCAAATCCAATAAAACTGCAGAATAGTTTATTTCTTAAATAATGATAAAAGTAGTGAAAGGGGCAGGGATGTAGCTCAGTTGGTAGGTAGAGGCTTGGCTTTCCTGGGTAAGGTCCTGGGTTGTATCCTCAGCACTGCTACAAAGGAAGGAAGGGAGGGGGAGGGAGGTAAGGAAGAAGAAAAGGAGGGAAGGAAAAGGTGGGGGAAGAGCAGCAGGTGTTCAGTGACTCCACCCTCCTCCTGCTCCTCTCAAGTTAACTGACAGTTGTGCTTCCTGTAAGTCTGGTTCCATTCTGGTTTAACCCGACATTGTTCTGAAATGTCTTCACTGCAGTGAATCTGGAGGAGTGCCTCAAATCACCCAGCCTCATTCTGTCCAGCGACCCAGCCTTCAGAATTCTAGAAGATGGCACAATTTACACAACACATGACCTGCTTTTGTCTTCTGAACAGAGGAGGTTCTCCATCTTCCTCTCAGACAAGCAGGTGCAAGAGCAAAAGGAGATAGAAATTGTACTGTCAGCAAGAGAGAAAAAGGTAAAGCAGGTTAGGGCAGGATGGGCGATGCATTTCATCCACAAGGCTAAAAGCCATCCTTAGATGATTCCTTTGCACTCAATGGTCTTATAACCGAGGTTCGGACTACTAAAGAGTGTGGCTTATACACTGTTTACACAGTTAGTACTGATGAAGAAGACCATGGCCAGTGAGCAAAGTCAGAATATCAAAGGTTTTAGATAAAGTTTGAGGTGATGCAGAGCAGCTGACCTGAAGAACAGGAACAAGGCTGGGGCAGGTCTCAGAGAACAAGGAAGCAGACCGAGTAGTGCCACTCCACCCTGTGGCTTCCTTCCAATGGGACTTGTGGCACTCATCAAGGGGATCTATTCACATAGTAGAAAATTCTATAGGGTTCCTGTCTTTAGAGTAGATGTGTGTACTGGTCAATAGGGGTATGGGTATCTTAATCCCACCATCTTGTATGTAAGGGTGATGAATTCTGGGCATGAAAAAATTGCCACACTTCACATGTCATGCTAAGTAAACTCAGCATAATGATTTAATCTTATAAAACTACTGATTAAATTTATGAACAGATTTCCAAACTAAACCTCTTTTGATTTGTAAAGGCCACTCTTCCTTGAATTTAAAATGGGCTTTATGCTTACTAAACATTATTATTTTTATCCAAATTGTAGGAAGGCTGATAGAAAAAAAATGCTGTTCCAATTTTTGTGATGGCATATATAAATACATATAGATGGGGTTTATATGGATTTTACCTCATTCTTCATGAAATGAAGCCAGTTTTTTAAGTATTTGTGAATTGATCATCTAAGTCTATAGCTTCTCAAAGATGTTCATATCAATGACTAACCAAATCCTTATTGCTAACTGGTTACATGAGAAAATAGAAAGAACCAGAGAATATGATGCAGTCTGAGGCCAGTGTATGCAGTTGTGTGTGTGTGTTTACTGAAAAGACACAACACACATTCCTTAGAGATTCTTCATGATACTGTCATGTTTCACCTTTATTTTCTCCATCTTAGAGTGCATGGAAAACCACAGTTTTAATAATGCTAAGTAAAGCTGTATTTCATTGTTCATCAAATACAGGTGTTTAGGAAGAGACATACCAAAGACCCAGTGCACAAGCGCAGTAAGAGAAGATGGGCTCCTATTCCATGTTCGCTGATGGAGAACTCATTAGGTCCATTTCCACAACATGTTCAGCAGGTATGGCCCATGAATTTTATTGTTTAATATTAGGTGTTAAATATTTTTTTATTTACTTGTTTGTTTGTTTTAAAACTCAACAGTAGTTTCCTCTTCCTCCTCTTTTTTTAACCCCTCCCATCCAGCCTCCTCTCTGATTCCCTCCATCCATTCCTTGGTTTCTGTTGAAGAAAGGGCAGGCCTCCCATGAATGCCAACCAACATGATAGTAAGACTGGGCAAGGCAACCCAGTATGAGGAGGGTTTCCAAAGCCATAAGAGTCAGAGACAGTCCTGCTCCCACTGTTAGGATCCCCACAAGAAGGCCACGCTACACAACTAAGGTGTAACTTTAATGGCCTGAGTATGCGGCTCAGTGAGAATATGTTTGCCAAGCATACACAAAGTTCTAAGTTCTATGCCCAACTCTCAATAAAGTACAAAACAAATAGTGTACAATATATTGAATTAGGGATTTAAATAATTAATAGTTCTGGCATTATTTTTTCATCACAACGAGGAACATAGAGAAACTATAAAGTTTCTTTATCCAAATACTAGTTATTAAAATGTTTTGTAAACATTTTATGTATTTATTTGGGGTGGGGGCATGCATGTGCCATAGAAGCACGTGTATGAGTCAGCAGATGGCTAGAAGAAGTTGCTTTTCTTCTTTGACCATGTGGCTGCCAAGGTCTGAACTCAGGCCATCAGCTGGGTGGCAAGTACCTGAACTCTTGAGCTACCTCTCAAACCCTAGGCTAGATTTTTAAGCACTCATTGGCAGAGAGTATACCCACTAATTTTGCAGAACTTAACTCTGCCTTAAATGAACTGTTTCTCTGCCACATAGCTGAAATGCAAGCATAGGACAACTTTGAAACAATCAGGGTCTGTAAAGCTAATAGTGCAAGACAGCGTATTACTTCCCCTGTGATCATACAATTTTCAATGCTAAATAATTTGAAATCACAGAAAGATTTCCCACACTGTGTATAGGAATAGAACAGGACAGTGAAGGCACATAGACCTCAGAACTGCAAGGACAGTAAAGCACTAGGAATAAAGCAAGGGCCAGAGTCTGTGGTTTCACACATGGAAGAACAGGGGAGATGTTTGGTGAAGGAACAAGAGAAAAGAACGTGACTAAAATTAACTCTCAGAAGAGGCTAGACTATGATATCGATCCAGATGGATCTGTTCTTTGTCCAAATTGCCTCTTCTTGTTATAGATTCAATCTGATGCTGCCCAGAATTATACCATCTTTTACTCCATCAGTGGACCAGGAGTGGACAAAGAGCCTTTCAATTTGTTCTACATAGAGAAAGATACTGGAGACATCTATTGTACACGAAGCATTGACCGTGAGCAGTACGACCAATTTTTGGTAAGACTGCTGAAATGTTTATTTAACATTAGGTGTTTTTATTCATGTATTAATATTATTAATAATTCATGTATTAACACATTAAATAATAGGATATTGTTAATATTCAATATAATCTTCTAAGTTTCATTGGTGCTAGGCTGAAAAATGGCAGTCGGTATAATATGAGAAGCAAATGGGTAGAGAATGAGAGGGTGTGTAAAATTACAAAGACATTTCAAGCACAGATATTTATCTATAAATTCTGGAGAACTAACAAAGATTTTTTTGGGGGGGGGGTTCAAAGTTCTCTATAATAAAATACTTCAGTTATGTCAGCCATGCTTTTATGTTGTAAAACACATCAGATGTGAAAAACAAGATAAGCAAAACTTGTACTTGGACCCATGCCCAGAAAGTCTGACCTAGTTCTGAGCTGGGCTTCATCACCCAAGAGATTCTGAATGTGTATATATGTCTTGGGTCTACCTTTTCAGGTCTTGCTTAATGTGGTGCTACTCCCTCCTCCCCATTCTTCAAAAATTTAACCCTTGAATAGCAGTTTTATCTCCCTAGGCATCTAGATCTGATTTACCAACCTATCTTATTCTTCTGCCTAAAGACAAATCCACACATCTGGTTAGCATTCTGCTCTTTAACTGGTGTACAAGAGACATTGGCCTAGGAAGATGATGTTGACAGATATCACTTAAGTTCTTACAATTCCCAGCAGTAAGGGAGGTTGATAACAATTTTCTTTGTTGATGGAGTTTAAGCAAGAGAAATGCGAAGGAAGCTCAGAGGGAATCTCAGCAGCCTTCTGAGAGCCAAGCAGGAGTTGTTGGCCACAGAAAGCCACCTGTGAACCAAGTTAACTGCTGTGAGAAAGAGGTGGAGGGCGTCCAAGAAGATGCATCTGCAACAGAACCACCTATTTGGAGCCAGGCGTGTTGGACAGGCCTGCCTTGGAGCAATGCCAAGGGGAGAACGGGACAGGAGGACTGGGATTCAAGGCCAGTCTGGGCTATTTAGTGAAAGTCTATCCCATAGCGAGAGAAGAAGAGAAAGAAAACGGGGTGGGGGAGGGAGAGGAGAGTGGAAGAAGGATGGAAAGATAAATCCCTACAGCCAACCCTGACCTGAACAGTACTTGACACTTCACCTGTGAATTACAAAGGTGGACAGAGGAATCAAGAGGAGGGGGGCCTAGTAGAGAACCCACAGAGAGGAGGCTGGCATTTGTCCTGGAATATTCATCAAAGAACTAATTAGGGTAGCTCGAGTTTAAAACAACATACTTTCCACCCTAGATATTTCATAATTGAGGGCAAAGAAAGGCCACTTTCTTTATGATTTTAGGCCTCTTCCAAAGTTCTCTAGAGTAAACATACTTCACTTTGAATGATATAAAACTGTTTCTTAAGAATGTTTATTGAAACTATAGCAGAGGGAAACCAAGCATCATTGTAACCTCTTCACTTTTAATTTTTGAAGTGTTGGGAGTGGAGTGCGAACAGGAGCTCGGTTGTGGAGCTAGCACCAGTCCAATGCGTTTTCCATTTTCATCTCTACAGGATCAGAAAGGATCCTGGTGCTTGAACACAGGGTCTTACCAGTGTAAGCCAACTGTGTAACACGCAGCTAGCCCCACTGGAACCACTGTGGCCTTTCTATCCACACACAAGGGAAGCTCGCTCGAGCCTGTATAACCACTGACTGCCTTGACAGCACCTTCACCGGAAGCAGTGCGGGTATCAAGAAGGCACTTTGCTGGAGACATAAGAGGCATGGTTGGGCTGGTGCGGGATCTACTTCAGTGAACACTCTCTATGAGAGTTCTGATAGGGGCTGCTTTTAAACCTGTTTTTTTCTTGTTTCTTACTGTAAATACTGTTGGGGGAGGGTTGCTAAAATGAGCTTCTTCGACATTTGAAAAGTTTTTATTATTTCTTGATACATTCATACATTTATACACTGAGGTTTTTGTCATTCCTTTATTTATCCCTGGCTTCTCCACCAGCCAGCTTCCTTCCCAGCCACATCCCTCCTTCCTTTGCATTGTCTTTCTGTGTGGCCAGAGTTCCTTTCTTGTATACTTTGCCAGTTTTACATTTTCACGAAAGAGATGAATAAAATAATTTGAAGTCTATATTCAGAGTTAGGCTTTCGAGCAACTTCACCTGTAGAGCTACACCGTTTCTCTAGTATTTAGGGCTAAATTGCCACTGAAATATCACTTTTTAAAAAATAGAATTTACTAAATGAAGTACATAAGAAGATGTAAACAAATGTAAACTATAAAAATCACTAAAAGCAGGATGGAATAGAAGGTTTCTTTGTCAAAGGAAACGTTTTAATTAGTATGTTTTAAAACTATATATCAATATTTTAAAAGAACAGCTTATTTAACTAATTTTAGCTTTCTATAAAAGACTGTATAAGTATGTTTATCTCTTTCTTTCTTTTAATTTAAAAGTTGTGTAGTATATTCTTTACTTTCCCTAACTCCTCCTCAGGTCCTACCTACTTCATTACTCATCCAACTCAATCTTTCTGTAAAAAAACAAAACCACACACACACACACACACACACACACACACACACACACACACACATGCACCCTAAAATAAAAAAAAAGAAACATCAAAACAAACAGGCAAGAAGAACAAACAAAAGACCCCAGCAAGGCAAAGGTATCAAAAGAAAAAACTTTTCACACAGAGACACATAGATTTTGTTCTGTGCTGCCTACCTGCTCCTGGGCAGGGAGTCTCTGCAGGGACGTGGTTTGTAGGCCAGTGAAGCTGCACTGAAAACACAAACAAAAAGAAACAAGCCAAAGCGTAAAACCTTATTTCCTCCTGCTTTTGCAGCCATAAATTGCAAATAGCGTCTCCATTAGAAGTGATATTTGAGTGCACTTCCCCTGCTCTGTGCTGGGATTTTATCTGGTTTGGACCTGTGCAGCCCCGGTCTCTGAGAGTTCACACGTGCATTATCCCATTGCGTCTGGAAGATGCTGTTTCCTTGGAGTCACCCACCATCTCTGTAGTCTTTTCCAACACTTCATTTAAAAAAGAGATACCTTATGGCTTGTCTTCAAGTTCATCTTACGTATCTACCGCTGTTCTTTGTATCTCGGTGAGCCATAACCTCCAGGAATCTGTTGTCTTCCACTTAGGCTGCTAATGGCTTTCCTACCTACCACAGGCACAGCAGTGTTCCAATGGATGACCAAACACCGATAATATCACACACAAGCAAGAGAGCTCTTTAATGACATATAATGCGCTAACTACTTCATCCTGGGGGTTTTGGTGAACTTATAGAAATGTAGATTTTAATAATAAATTGTGGTGTTTAAAATGACAGCCATGGATGGGACTAAGTATTTATTGGGTTCATGTTCTGTCTTCTGCCCCATGCTTTGCTGTCTAATCTTGGCTTCTGAGCATTTTCTAGGCAGATCATTTCATTATTGCAGTTTGTATTTTTTTAATCACTAAATTTACCTAATCTTATAGGGACTCATGACAGCATTTTGACAGTTCATCAAATAAGAGGAGAGATTTGTATGTATTTATTTTTATATAAGAAGGGGGATTTTTTATCTACCAATTCCAAATTATTTCACAAAGACAGTTGCAAAGATTTTCCTCTCTAGCTGGAGATTTGTACCTTTGGAAGAAAGTCTCCACAAGCCTGGCCTCTTCTTCCCTTGTGTAGTGGAAGTATCCTGTGTAGTGATGCCGATCTTTCTCCAGAAAGGCCATCTGCCCATTGTCTCTCAGTTCATGCTGCTGCTGGTCCTCTTGGTGTTGCTGGGTTCTGTCATAGCCCTTCTCCCACCTTCATGTTCAGTCTAAGCTGCTTTCTCTCACTGTGAGACTTCACAAATTGTGAATGAAGTGTTTGAATGTTCTCAAAGATGTCAGACGTTTCAACAAAGGAAAACACAGAAGGGCTGAAGGAAACATGTTCTTCCAGAAAAATTGAAAAGGAAATGGCACTGAAATAGCATCCTTAATTAAGTTAAATATGATGAATATTATCATCATACTAATGTTTCAATGCATTATATTGCTTTTATTATAGAACACTGGCATCTAGTTAGTACATAAGACCATTACTTGAGGTTTTTAAATGCATCTATCTATAAGGACTAATTAAGAAAATATCTATATTTAAATGCTCTATTATATAAGCATGAACAGATCTCTGAGAGACTGAAGCCAGGATTCAATGCTAGATGCTTTCCTAGTTTCAATCATTTTATTTGAAACAATTTCACTTAGGATATCTTTGGGGGATTCTAGAGTCATTACTAGTGAAACTTAAAATTAATATAGCACGTGACACGAGACCACTGAATCTAAATAAGTGGGTGCAAAGGCTTCTTTATATGCACGCAAATATCGATGGATAAGATATTATTTAAAGTGACAAGTGTTTCCTACATGTAGAAAACATGATCTACAACTGAAGAGTAAACAGGCAGAAGTCATGAACAAAAATGGGGAGATGCTGTAATGCCTGTGTGATAAGGAGGTTCAAGCATAAGGGGTAATTTGTCTTTATGAAAGGGAAATGGCTGAATGGAATAGAAAGTTTCCAATATAAGGCACTGGGTTACTGTATTAGTTGTTGCAGAGAAATACCTGTGAGTCTCCAGCTTCATGTCTGAGGATGTTTGTAATATAACAGATAATTTTATGCTTTTATCTAGTCTTAAATTTTAAAATTACCATTTTTGAGAAAAAAATATAACCTATAAAGGGGAAAAGAGGAATTGTTGGAAGGCTGAATAGTGTGACATTTGAATGTTCTAAATATGGTGGTGAAGGTGTAGTGTGATGATGGTGGTAGTGGTTATGTATGATGATACTGGTAATGGTGATGATGATATGCCATGATAGTTATGGTGGTAATGACAGTTTCTTAGTTAGGGTTACGACTGGTATGAAGCATGATCAAGGAAACTTATAAAAAATCATTTAATTTGGAGTTTGCTTACAGTTTCAGAGGGTTAGTTCATAGCATCAAGCTGGGGAGTGTAGCAAGCGTGGCACTGGACCAATAGATGAGAACTCACATCTGATCTAAGAGTTGCCAGCTGAGAGAGTAAGACTAGACTTAGAATGGGTGTTCGTAGCCTCAAAGTCAACCCCAGTAACACACCTCCTTCAATAAGATCACACATATTAATCCTTCCTTACAGTCCACAAACGAGGACCAACCATTCAAAGTATGGGTCTATGGGGGCTAATCTCATTCACAACACCATAGTGGTGGCGATGGTGATGATGATGATGATAATGGAGGTTATGGTGATGGTGGCGATGGGAACATGAGTGTTAGGATAAGGGGCTGTTTAATTCAATAACTACTTACTGAACATCCACTATGTACCAACCACATAAAGAGAATTCAAAAATAGCTGGAAAGAACATAGAGAAAAATACCCCATTAAATCCTGTCAGCTGAGATCAAGATTATCTTATTGTCATGTAGTTTAGGATAGGAATATGTTTTTATTAACATTTTATTATAAATGTATGTTTGTGATAAAAAATACAGGGAGAGCTATCACACAGATATAATTGTAATATACATCTGTGTATATTAAAATTGAAACATGTTTGTAAGGTTTGATAGTAATTGTTATGAAAATAACTGCGATTAATCTACCTGTGTTCTAACAAGTCAAAAGACAGACATTAGTTCTGAGACCACTTGGAGCTCATGGTAATGGGAGCACGTGGGAATTTGGAAGAATAATGAGAAATAACTCTTTGAAGTGGCAGAAACGACATGGCGCATGCATAAAGTGACAATGCATTCTATACATTGCATCATTTCTTAGCTACACAGGCCTGCATGATGTTTTTGAACAACACCGTTTGCCTTATTCTTGGTTTTCCTTTTGTGCATGATTTGTCTCATAAGAACCAGCTGATAATATTTTCTTCCTACCAGGTGTACGGGTATGCAACTACTGCTGACGGCTATGCCCCAGACTACCCTCTCCCCTTGCTGTTCAAGGTTGAGGATGATAATGACAATGCTCCATATTTTGAAACCAAACTCACAGTTTTTAGTGTGCCTGAAAACTGCCGAACGGGTAAGTTCACAATAACCCCCCCCCAAAACCATTTCTACCTTATTTGTGTGTGTGTGCCTATGCTTGTGCATGAATGACATGTATATGTGTGTGTGTATGTTTGTCAGATGTGTCTCTGCATGTGTGCATACACATATGTGCATATGTGTGTATATGTGTGTGAATGTGGTTGTCAAGGCTGAATTCTCTCCTTGCACAGTGGATCTAGAGTCTTGAACTCAGGTTGCCAGGCTCAGCAATAAGACCCTTTACTCACTATTTCATTATTCTGGCCTGAGATTTTACAGTGGCATAATAAAAAATTGTAGTTTAAAACACAACATAGTAAAATGTTTGCCAGGCATGGTGTCATATACCTTAAACCCCAGCACCCAGAAAATAGAAGTCAGTGATATCTGCATACTCAAAGCCAATCATGACTTTATTAGGCCAGTCTTGGCTACATAGAGACATACTATCCCAATAAAAGTTTAATTTTATAACTTCACTTCATATTGTTCTGGTATTTTGTACTATAGGCATCTTTTGTTTCCCTTTTAGAAAATGTTTTCCTATTAAGGGGCAGATTGATCTGAGCAAATTTTCTTAAATTTAATTATAGTTGAAGTAAGTTCATATCTTTTCCTTTTCATATCATGAACACAGTTTTGGAAATCATTATTTGATTCAGTTCTCCCTAAGGTTACTCTTGATATCATAGAAATATTGTAGTGCAGAAAGAACTTCTGGGTTTTCATTCATCTGGGAGGATTCTAGAATGAGAGAGTTAGCTGTGAATTCAGAGAGAAGCCAAGATTGTACCCTACGCCCTGGAAGAATATAAGAAAACCAAAGAATGTAAGTATTTAAACACTTGTAAGAAATGTTGGCTATGGCCCTTTGCATTATGTTGCTGGTTCTGTGTAGAGATATGATGCTGCCCTCTTAGAAGTGACTGGAGAGTTCTCATATCCTGTCTAAGAATGTCTTTTGAACAATGAATGGCTGTATTACATTTAATCCTCCAATACATTAACAACTGCTTTGAATCTACGAATAACTCAGCATTCTTATTAAAAGTCTTTGCTATACAAAAAGATTATATTAAGTTGTTCTACAAGAGAGAAGATGCCATTTAAAAAATAGTTTACAAACTGCTGTTAACTGTCAGTTGTTGATGAAAGAGAGAGTTTGAGAGTCATTGGTATCAAAGTTGTTATTTTCTTGTGTATAAAATACAAGCCATGCTTTTCACAATATACACTTAGCTGAAGTTCCAGTAAGAGGTGCTTGGGGAAAGTTTGTAAGAAATATTATTACAGATTATCTGTAAACATCACTGGTGTGTGTGTGTGTGTGTGTGTGTGTGTGTGTGTGTGTGTGTGTGTGTGTGTATGTGTGTGTGTGCATGTCAGCAATCTATTGCAACGATGCCTGTATTTTCTGTTTATAGCTCAGTTATATTATGATTTAAGTTTTTGACAATATTGGCCTTATCTAAACAGGAACTTCAGTGGGACAAGTGACTGCCATAGACAACGATGAGCCAGGAACCCTACACACTCTTCTGAAGTTCAAAATCCTACAACAAATCCCAGATCACCCAAGGCACTTCACCGTACACCCAGACACAGGTGTGATCAGTACCACCTCACCTTTACTAGACAGAGAGGTAAGGGACAAGTGCATTAACTTGTCAGTCACTGTGTTTAAGCCAATAATTACAGCCAAGATGATTATAGTGCAGCCAATGTGCTTCCTCCTGAAGCAGTCTTCCCAGGCTAGGCCCAGAGATTCTCTGGAGACTTTTGGGCCTTTGCAGAGATGCTGAGATAGTACAAGGCAAAGACAGGTCTGACTTGTTCTCATTGTGCTGATACAAATTCCTGATAACATTGATGTAATTTATTTCATTTCTGATTTTAAAAAAGTAATTTCATTATAATATATGCCATTTTGAAAAATTAACGAAGTGTTCTATTAAGGTAGTTTTAGAGTCACTGGTAAGTAGAGCAGAAAGTCATTGGATTCCCATGTGCTTTCATTCCCCACGCATCTTAGGTTCACTGCTCCAGCTCTATTGTCTATGGATACCTCTCTCTCTCTCTCCTCAATTCCTGAAATAAGTGATATACACATAAAAATGTATATCATTATGTATATATTCACACATACATATATAGAGGGGGAAGGGAGAGAGAGATTGTTCATAGTTTCAGCGTTTTCAGAATGTCACAGTCTGAACCATACAATATGAAGCCTTTCCAGACTGGCTTCTATTAACCTGTACCTCCATCTTGTCTTTTCATGGCTCCATAGCTCCTTACCTCACAGTACAAACTATTCTTCCATCATCTGAATACACCAGTCTATTTACTCCGTTCTCAGCTAAAGACTACCTGGGTTTTTAAGTTTTGTCAGTTAGGAATGAGTAAGTTTAAATTTGACAGGTAAACATCAGCTTCTGGGTAATTAGTTTTTTTTTTTTTTCTTTTTCTTTTTTTTTCTGTTGTTGTGACAATATGTCTGACAGAGTGACTCAGAGACTCAGAGAAGGAAGGTTTTGTTGTCAGCTTTGAAAGCCCAGTTCACCACGGGAGAGTGGTGTGGTGTGAGGGTGCTGGTCAAACTTCAGAGTCAGGAACCACAGAGAGCTGAGTGCTGCAGATGGGCTATCTTCATTTCCCTTTACTGCGGCCTGGGATTTTAGCTCACAGGATGGTGTCTTCTTCCACAGTCAAACCTCTGGACAGACCCCTTTAGGCAGCCCGGGGTGTGTCTCCTGAGTAATTCTAAATCCAGGCAAAGTGACAATTGAAATTAGCTGTACTATTTGCTCAATTTCTTGTTTTGTATTTATATTTATAGTGTCTTAATTAAATACTATTAAGAGATGGGCATATAGTTATGTGAACATAGACATAAATTTTTAAAGCATGCTTGTAATATAATCATAGCACAGAGTATATATGATAACTGCAAGTGAGGAGAGATAGATATGTTTCCCAATAAATAAACTCCCATCTTTTTCCTCCCTCCCTCCCTCCTTCCTTCATTTTCCCCACAGAAATGTGATACTTACCAGTTAGTGATGGAAGTCCGAGACATGGGCGGCCAGCCCTTTGGTCTCTTCAACACGGGAACAATCACAATCTCACTGGAGGATGAGAATGACAACCCACCATACTTCACCCAAACTTCTGTGAGTGGAAACATCCAGAACTTGGCAGCTCCCCGAGCACAGACATTTTGTTTTAAATAGCAATTATGTAAGAACAACAGAGTGAGAAAAACAAGGTTTCTGTAAGAAGACCAGCCAAGGTGCTCAGTGTTGGGATGTAAGGAAGTGGCGTTGCTCTCGGCCACCCGAGAATTCCTCCCCTCCTACGTGGCTCACCTGTTTAATGTTCTCTTGGCTATTAAAGGTTGCTCCAGTTTTGAGATCCTTGGACTCAAATTCTTTTATAAGCTGAAGAAGAGGTTTTCTGTCCAGTGTCCTTTGTATTAAAAGTTCTGCCAAAGGCCTTCTCTGCTGGGATCAGAGTGAAGTCTTATGCCAGCTCCTCCGGTGCTGTTCCTTAGCTCATGAATTCTATGAGGCAGAACATATGATGAAATTTCCAAGGAGTGATTGTTTGTTTGGTTTTTAATGAACAACTTTTCATTTTTCCACAACTTGACACCAGAGTTTTAGTCAGACAATAAGAAGCCTAATACAGTGATGGACAGTTCTCTGACAAAGATCTCATTCATATAGACTATAAATTAGAATAAGTAGAATTTAAATCTAGACCCAGTCATTTTTCATCTTCCTATCAATTCATCTTACACCTTGGCAAATTATGATTTACCTTTTTAGTCTTTTAATCTTGAGCTTCTGTCTTTTTTTAATTTCAAGGAATAATCTCTTTGATTCAAAATAGAGAGAAAACTTTTCTTTTAAAATGTTTTCTTGTGAATCAAAGTAAGTAAAAACAAGATTACTGTGAAAATGTAATTCTGAGCTGCAGCCACAGCTCAGGTGTAGAGTTCTGGCCTTGCATACGCAAAGCATCAGATTCAATCCACAATATTGTTAAGAAAATAACCCATCATATATGTTTGTATAATTTAATTGGTAGTTGCTATGCCTAAAGAGGGGGACACAATATAAATGCCATGTAGAGTCAGAGAAGAGATAAATCTAAGGATCAATGAGACAGAAAATCACGTCACAGAACTTTACAGTTAAGAGATGAGTCACTTTTGGTGAATGGAAGAGATGTAAAAAGGGGATTAGGAAGAAAGAAGTAATCTAGGCATGAAACAAATTATTTTCCAAATTATGAGCACTTTTTACATCCATATATTTAAAATTATATTCCATTTTGTTAAAACTGCAGATGTATAATTAAAAAGGTATTTTCCACCCCCAGTATATTACAGAAGTAGAAGAAAACAGAATCGATGTTGAGATTCTAAGAATGATGGTACAAGATCAAGATTTGCCCAACACTCCTCACTCAAAGGCAGTGTACACAATTCTCCAAGGAAATGAAAATGGGAACTTCAAAATCACAACAGATCCCAATACAAATGAAGGAGTCTTGTGTGTTGTCAAGGTAAGTAATAATCGTAAAGATATTCTTTAAGGCATTCCCACCTTCTAGGAGCCCTTCTCAGAGGGCTACATACGAGAGGGGAGGGGAGCCACTCCTCATCAATGTGGCCATGACACTGATAAATATGCCCAAGAAGAGGACTTGGGAAGAAGAAGGAAGGATTTTGTGGTAGGGAAAGGAAACAAAAGAAGATAATGGGGGCTTTGATAAAAGAACATTATATACATAAAGTTGATGTATAGTATATAAAGAAAAAATTAATACTTCTTATGTTTATAACCACAGTAGGGCAGTAGGTGCTGAAATGATCGACACTGACACTTTTCTATTATTTTACTCTTTCTTAGAAGAAACTCATGTCACACACTAACTCATTCCTCTGTAGATGACGGCAGAGAAACATTGAAAATGATACTTGCCCCAGTGAACTGCACCGAGTTCGCTCTGTGTACCCTGGCTGCTCTCTGGATCGCTGTCCATGACCCCTCTTGCACATCCCTCCTCCCTAATTTCCCAGAAATAGTTAAAAGCTTTCTGAAGAAGTCATTATTTGATGTGATTCTCATAAAATTGTACTGTGTATTCTTTCTTCCCTTTTAATGGCCTTCTGTATTTCTTTCCTTCACTTTTTAAAAATTTTTTTAACTAGTTTCAGGAATATTACTTGAATTTGAAGCAATTCTGCTGCATTCCCATTAGTGTTTAAAGTTACAATAAAAAAAGGAAGATAAGATCTTCCAAAACAAAAGTAGAGAGTAGTTGAATCTTAAAAATTGTTGATTTTAACCATTTTAAGAAGCTAATAATTGGCCTTTTTATTAGTAGCAACTTTGTGCAATGTTTTAAAACTAAGAATGACATTTCCCTTTTATTAAAACTTGAAATCATTAGTGTTTTGTATAACAATACATAGAGTGACCAATGTATACTTATTAAACAGCCATTGAACTATGAAGTCAATCGCCAAGTCATTCTGCAAGTAGGTGTCCTTAATGAAGCCCAGTTCTCCAAAGTCGTCAACGGACAAACCCCCACAATGTGCACCACAACTGTCACTGTGAAAATTAAAGACAGTGATGAGGGCCCTGAGTGCCAGCCACCAGTTAAAACTATTCAGAGCAAAGACGGACTGCCAGCTGGCCAAGAGCTCCTGGGCTACAAAGCCGTGGACCCAGAAACAAGCCGTTCTGAAGGCATAAGGTAATGTACTTTCCTAAAAACTCTTGCATTTTCACTGGGGTGTGAACTTATTTCAAATTTTGGAACGGTCAGTGTGTCCTCTCTGTGGTCATTTGATATTTGCTTTCTAAAACCCAGGTATCAGAAGATAGGAGATGAAGATAACTGGTTTGAAATTAACGAAAGCACCGGAGACTTGAGAACCATGAAAGTATTAGACAGAGAGTCAAAGTTTGTGAAAAATAATCAGTATAATATTTCAGTAGTGGCAATGGATGCAGGTGAGTGACATTTTCCAAAAATAAAATGTGAATATAGAATGTGTGTCTAAGAAAGCATGGGAGAAGAGCTGTCTGTGTCTAGGTCAAATTTTAGTTCAGTCATTGTTTGCACTAAGGTACTAATGGTCTACAATGCAGAAACAATGTGTTCAATGTGATTGCTCATTTTACTCAGACATTCCACTGAGTCCTCTGTCCACCCCTCAAGCAAAGCTACTTGAGAGTAATGACCAAAGTCTAATTTGAGTCCTGGCTTACTCATTTCTGCTGAGAGATCTATGGGCTGCTCCTGCCTTCATTTAGATTATGATGATTTGAACATGCTGAAAGGGATTGACCTGCCTAAAACAGTGCAGTTCCTGGTATGTTTATTCTGAGCATCTGTTAAAGAAATAACCCATTGTTGGCTCACATCTTTGCTAGAGTTGGTGGTTGTCGAGGTTAGTTCTATAACCATTCACATAGAAAAATTTAGTTTCCTTCAGTGGAGTCTCATGGTGTATACAAACTACACTTAAGGGTAGGCCCCACACTTAGTGGTAGGTGGTCAACACAAAATATATTTTTGAGGATTTATTTTCTTTCAGTTAGGGCTACTAAGATGAGACACTATCGTCAAAAGCATGAACCCTGCAGGCACGAGCTGATACAGAGGCCCTGGAGGGCTACTGCTTACTAACTTCATCTTCATGGCTTGCTCAGCCTGCTTTCTTATAGAACCCAGGACC
Source organism: Phyllotis vaccarum (assembly GCA_033318265.1). Lineage (NCBI taxonomy): Eukaryota > Metazoa > Chordata > Mammalia > Rodentia > Cricetidae > Phyllotis > Phyllotis vaccarum. The sequence continues at coordinate 65,551,194 of JARWLC010000009.1, forward strand.
ACTAGCCCAAGGATGGCACCATGCACAATGGGCTGGAGCCTCCTCATTAATTATTAATTAAGAAATTAAGAAAATGCTCTCTAGGCTTGCCCACAGTAGGATCTTACAGCATTTTCATAACTTAGGCTCCCTGCTCTTTGATGAGTCTAGTCTAATTGACGTAAAGCTAGCCAGGACATTTACTTTACAGGCCTTGTGCTTCCGTATTATGTGCCTGGCTTCCGGTTCTGTAGTTTAATGTGGACTGTTTTGTGAGTGCAAATGTGTGTGCTTCTTGCAATGACTCCTAGCACATAGGAGCCACGTTGTGAACTCAACATGGTGCCGGCAGAACACTGCATAGAGGGCACGGCACGCCTGCTCTCTTTAAAGGAGCCACCATGTGAAAATTCTTTCCCTCTCCCCTTCCACTCTCCCCCTCCCCCTGAATAAACTCTTGTATGGCATCTTGTAGTGTGTGCGTCTATATCTCACACACAAAACTAACACTTCTAAGGCTGTATGTGTTTCTTGTGCTTTTTCTTTGGCTCCTTTTTTCTGTTTATTTTGCTCTATTTGGGCTTTACTACTTTATCTTATCTTATTATTGCTATTTTATATTCCTCTTTGTTTTCTAACGAGAGAGAGAAGGAAATGGTGTGGATTTGGGAGGCTGGGGAGGATATGAGAGGAGCTGAGTGAGGGAAACACTAACCAGAATTTATTGCATGAAAAACATATTTTCAATTAAACAACAATAGCACACAATTAGTTTTAGAACCTACTCAGTGGAGAATCTCCTCCAAAACCGTCAACCAGCAAGTAGTGCTCTCAACTCTTGAACTACTGAAACTATGCTAGATAATGTAAATAAATATGAGTGTATCAAGTTGCTAGAAGTGTTTGTTAGTCTACACATGCATTATATAAATCTATATCATAGAAATAATGAAATAAATGTTAGGTAGAAGTTACAATTTCATTATATATTTCTCCACAGAAGAAAAATCCTCATAGAGATAAAGGGAAATGATCTTGGCTTTTTAGACAGAGTTAATTATTTTGCCTTTCTGATTGACCCAAGAAGGTTTCTGCTGTTTTTAAACACACCTATTTAGTGTGTAAAACATAATGCCAGATAGTAACATAAGCTATTTCTCCACGTCTTAAATTTGCTTATGTTGACAACATAGAATGAGTCCTCAGGTATTAGGTCCCTACTTCAGCTATTGTGTTTCTACAGTTTTTATTATATTAAGTTGTGTGTGTGTGTGTGTGTGTGTGTGTGTGTGTGTGTGTTGTGTGTATGTTTGTGTGTGTGTGTGTTTGTGTGTGTGTGTGTGTGTGTGTGTGTGTGTGTGTGTGTGTGTGTGTGTGTGTAGAAATGTGCATATAAATGCAAAGGACTGAAGAGGCTATTGGTGTTGACTCCCCAAAGAGCTGGAGTTATGGGCGGTTATGAGCCACCTGCTGAGAATCCAGGACTTGAGCTCATATCCCCTGGAAGAGCAGTATATGCTCTCCACCATTGAGCCATCTCCCCCACCCTTTTGCTATGGTTTTAAAGCAAGAGCTTATCTACTGAAAGAGAGATGAAAAGTATAGCAGCTCACTGTTTATGCAGACTGGGCAAGCTGGCGCATGCACACTCTCCTTATTGAAGTCTTTTCTCAGTTCTCACACCTGCTGCCTTTGGATACAAATACCACATCCTCTTCAGAGAGAGGACCAGCAGCATTAAAGAACCCTCCTCCCATCTGAAAAAACATCTAGGCTTCAAAATCCGAACCACTTCTAAATGTGAATGTCATCACCAAGAGTAGCCTACTTGCATATTTTTTCTTTTGTTCCACATCTTAAACATACATTCTTTTTTATATAATTATTTTACTATAAACTCAAAAAAAAATCCTCTATAGAATAGTGGTGAGAGCATTCACTAAGGAATATATTAACATAATCTACTTCAAACTTCTGGGTGATTTGTTAATACTTCTTTAAAATATTTGATATTCCTATAAGTAAAAATGAAATATAAATGGCCTACACATACAATTATGATGGGAAACAAGATTCTTTCTCTACTCATTTACTTTTAGATGTTGATTATTTTCTACATTCCAAGCACAAGGCTGTGGAAACTAGGGGTCATGAAACCAGGATTTGGTCTTACTAATAATGAAAATTTTTTTCTTTATATTCTCATAAGGGAGTCTATAGTATGAAAATTTTACCAGTAGAGAATGTTTAGATTTCTTTATGCATGGAGAGAGTTCAGAGGCTCTCATATTGAAGCATAAACAAAGGATGGTTATAGAAATGCTGGCAGTAGATGACAGAAAAATGAAATTCCAATTTAGAGATGAGACATTACACAGAAAAAATTAAAAGAAAGTAACTTTATTATTTACTACAGAAAGATACTGAGTGTAGGTTGGTATAAAAGAGCAAAAGCTCTGGAAAACAAAGTCCCCAACTCATACATAACTTAGATGTATTCTAGAAAAGATGAGAATGCTACACACTTTAATACGAAAGTCATGTGGCAATAGAAAGAACATTGTTTTGCTGAGTTTTAGCTTCTATTTATGTATACACGAGGGTAAGGAACATTTTGTTTGGATGCTCAAGTGTATCTATCTCTCGATGATAATTTAGGAAGCCCCAATGACTTCAGAATGCAGCTCATTTCTTGTGTTTCTTGTGTGTATCATCTTTACCTGTCAGGCTGATTTCTGGGCTGTCAGTGTAGAAGACACTGTTACACACCTTTTCCCAGACCATGAGAGCACCAGTGCTTCTTGGAAGTGTGCCTTCAAACTCATGTCCCTTAAGTTATTCGAATGAATAGTCTTGGCAGTTCCTTGATTAGTCCTTGCTTGAGTCTTATACTGCAATTTAAGCCTTTATATTACACTGTAATTACTATTCTAGTTATGACATATGCTGCATTGTTACCCGGAAAATGTGCCTTCACATTTCCTAATCCATATTCCTTTTTTTCTAAATTGGCTATGAGTTCAATTTTTTCTATTGGTAAACTTTTTCTTTGTCAAACATCAAAATGAGAATTTGGTACATTTATGTTTAATGTAGAGTTTGAAAATTTATGAATGTGTGTGGGCATACGTATGTACTGTCTTTAGAAAGTTAGAAGAGGAAACTGAATTCCTTGGAGCTAGAGTCACAGGCAACTGTGAGAGGCCTGACTATTGAGAGCCAAGCAGATCAAAGGCTTTCTCAGAGACCCCAATGAAAAGATAAAGGGAACCTAGTTTTGTGTCCTTGTCCAGGGACAGATTTGGCAAGATGGAGGCTAGGTCTGGGGCCAGGATGAAAGAGCAGTTAGGTTCTCAATTTCTGAGAACTTGGCTTTTCCCCTGAAGAGACTGAATTATCAGTCCCAAGGTCTCTGACACTCCTGAGATACTCTGTTTTCACCTTGTGCAGCTTTGCTTTCAGAGCTTTCTGCTAAATTTGTCCCATTTCTCCCCTAAAAACTGCATATGTGATACTGTACTCTGAATACACTTGCTTGGCATAAAGTAGATTGTGCAATAACTTCTGGTTCCAGGTGCCCTATCTTCTAAACCTCATCTCCTTGTTCTCTACTTTAGAACCCTGTCCACATGATGTGTATACTACGATGTAAACTGGTGTCCTCTTCCCAGCGAGTCCCAAATAATGCAAATGTCTAGATTTGCCATTCCTCTATGGATTGTGAGGTTCATAAACTTCCAGGACTAGGTTGTGAAACTTACTACTAAGGAACAACTGAGCTCAAACTTTATAAAACACTTTCTCTTATTTTTAGCTTTCTAAAAAAATCTTAGAATTATTATTGAGTGGCTAGCGTATTGAAGTGGTAAGTATTTGATTTGATTCCAAAAGCAACACACACCATGTTGGTAGTTAATGGGAATACTACAACTTGAGAAGAAATGACTTGGACTCTTTCTGATAGTAAAGAACTCTATTCATTCAGGGCTGACTTGCAGATATGGAAAATATATATTAATGAGAACTGATGATGTTCCTGAGGCTCTTTCTAGAAGTGCCAAGAATTTATATTTTAGTTTTCCCACATACTTATTAGCTCTGTGACTGATATTTCACAGTCACCAAAACATATAATTTGCCTAAACAGATAATTTAAAGTAAGTTGCTGAGCTAGATAAATGTATGGCATTGTCTCTTCATGATGTTCCGCCACTTCGAGGAACTGGAAAGTCAGCCTTTGGTGTCTTGAAAAATCTTCTAAGAGTTTATTTTCAGCTCTGGTTTTGACTAACAAACTTCCAAGTAATGTCAAGCATGCCCCACTTTTTTTTTTTGTTTTTATTAGTGTGCTTCAAACTGAGAATCCTATAGGGGGAAAATTATTAAATGACAAATGTTTTTAAAAATAGACTCAAGTGAATCTCTTTCGTTTTATCATAGCTGGCCGATCTTGCACAGGAACACTGGTAGTTCTTCTGGAAGATTTTAATGACCACCCACCACAGATTGACAAGGACCTGACCATCTGTCAGCAAGAGAAAGATTATGCTGTTCTGGAACCTGTTGATCTAGATGGGCCTGATAATGGTCCACCTTTTGAATTCTTTTTGGATAATTCTGCCAGCAAACTTTGGACTCTAGAACCACAGGATGGTAAGTGCTTATTCTAAATCTTGTAAGCAATACTGGATCAAGATTGCTGAAGGCCTTTGCTTGGGGTTAGTCATAATAAATACATATGCACTGTAGGACGTTATTGACCTTGGAAAAATAATAAGGCTTTAATATCTATATTCTGTCAGCTATCACATATCTATCAATTATATATCTATCTATCATCTATTTGTTAATAAATTATTTACCTAATGCCTATCAATGAACAATTATCTACCTATATATATGTCTATGTATCAATCATCATCTATCTATCTTATGTATGTTACACTTAGACTTTTTTCTGAATATCTTTTTAAAAATATAAAAATCAATTTTAATCATCTTAATAACATTTTAAATATAGATCAGTCTATTTTCATAAAAAATTTTTTTTGAGACAATGTCTCCCTAAATAACCCTGGTTCTTCTGGAACTAACTATGTAGTTCATATTAGCCTTGAGCTCACAGAGATCCACCTGCCTCTGCCTCCTGAATGCTAGGATTAAAGGCATGGGCCACTGCTCCCAGTTTAAAGATCAGTTTCTCTTTAGTTCAATTTTCTTTTTATTTAATTTTTTAAAAAATACACACCACTTTACCCTCCCTCCCCTCTTCCCAGTCATCCCCCAGTCCACCCGCTTCCCTCCATCCCATCCCCCCATCCATTCTTCAGAGAGAGTGAGGACTTCAGAGTGAGTCAAAACAGTCGGACATATTCAGATGAGGTAAGACCAAGTCCCTCCCCGCAGCATGGAGGCTGAGCAAGGTGTTTCTATGTAAAGAATGGGCTCCAACAATTTCAAGAAGCCAGAGGCCCCATAAACTGCTCATGCCAACAACTGTCATCCATAGACAGAGGGCTTAGTTCAATCCTATGCAGGTTCCCCCAGCTGTCATTTCATGGGTGAAGGTTCTTTGATAACAATTAGGGTGGTTATCAATTATACTCCCTCCTTCCTCTCTTCAGCTGGACTGGAAGCTCAGCCTAGTGCTTAGCTGTGGATCTCTGCATCTGTTTCCATCAGTTGCTAGATGAAGGCTCTATAATAACAATGAATGATCACCAACTAGATTACAGGGAAGGCCAGTTCAGGTACCCTTTGCTTGGAGTCTTAGCTGGGGTCATCCTTGTGGATTCCTGGGAGTTTTCCTGGCACCAGTTTTCTCCCTAACCCCACAATGACTCCCTTTATCAAGATATCCATTTCTTGTCATTCCCTCTGTCCCCCTCCCAACTCAATTATCCAGTTTCCAGTTTCCTCTTGTCCTCTTCCTACCTCCCCCTATCCCACCCCCTCACTCCTAATTTACTGAGAAGATCTTATCTATTTCCCTTTCCCAGAAGGATTCATGGATGTCTCTTGTAGGATCTTTCTTGATACCTAGCTTCTCTGGGGTTGTGGACTGTAACCTGGTTATCCTTTTCTTTATTTCTAATGGATATACGTGAGTACATACCCTGTTTGTCTTTCTGGGTCTGTGTTACCTCACTCAGGACGTTTTTTTCCCCCCCTAGTTCTATTCATTTGTCTGCAGATTTTAAGATGTCATTTTTTTTCCTGCTAAGTAATACTTCATTGTGTAAATGTACCACTTTTTTTTTTTAATTCATTCTTTGGTTGAAGGGTATCTAGGTTGTTTCCTGGTTCTGACTATTATAAATAATGCTGCTATTAACATAGCTATACAAATGTCCTTGTGGTATGAATGTGCATACTTTGAGTATATTCCCAAGAGTGGTATTGCTCGACTGTGAGGTAGATTGATTCCATTTTCTGAGAAACTGCTATACTGATTTCCAAAGTGGCTGTACAAGTTTACGCTCCCACCAGCAATGGAGGAGTGTTTCCCTTACTCCACCTCCCCTTCAGCACAAGCTGTCATCAGTGTTTTGTTCTTAGCCATTCTGACAGGTATAAGATGGTATCTCAGAGTTGTTTTGATTTGTATTTCCCTGATGGCCAAGGATGTTGAGAAAATTTTTAAATGTCTTTAGGTCATTTGAGATTATTCTTTTGAGAATTCTTCATTTAGATCTGTACTCTATTTTAAAATTGGATTATTTTGTATTTTGATGTCTGATTTCTTGAGTTATTTATATAGTTTAAAAACCATTCTTTTATCAGATGTAGGGTTGGTGAAGATCTTTTCCCATTATATAGGCTGCCATCTTTTCTTATTGACCATGTCCTTTGCTTACAGAAGCTTCTCAGTTTCAGGAGGTCCCATTTAATAATTGTTGCTCTCAGTGTCTGGTGGTTTATTTAGGAAGTGGTCTCCTGTGCCAATGTGTTCAAGGGTATTTCCTACTTTACTTCTATCAAGTTCTGTATAATTGGTTTTATGTTGAGGTTTTTGATCCACTTGGACTTGAGTTTTGTGTAGGCGATAGATAATGATCTGTTTGCACTCTTCTACTTACCACTATCCACTTATGCCAGAACCATTTGTTGAAGATACTTTCTTCTTTTTCCATTGTGTGTTTTTGGCTTCTTTGTCAAGATCAGTCTATTTTCAATGTATAGTATTTCAACCCCTTTCTTAGTTTTCTAAAACATAAAAATTATTTTTACAAAAGAAAACTGAACCATTAGATTTTTTTTTGCAGATTAATTCCTTGAAGGCATACCAAGTAGGAACAATGTTGTTGGACTATCATATTAATACATACTTTATCTACCCTTTTCCCTTTAGGTAAACGTGCCTTTCTTCGTCAACGACACAATCTCAATTATAACTATTATTCTGTACCAATCCAAATTCGGGACAGACATGGTTTCTCTGCAAAGCATGTGTTATCAGTGAGAGTGTGTGACTGTACAGTTCCAGAAGAATGTAGAATGAGTGCTAAGGAGGAAAGGGATGCTAAACCAAATGTAATACTTGGGAAATGGGCCATTCTCGCTATGGTTCTGGGATCTGCATTGCTACTGTGTAAGTTTATTATCCAAAGTGTATTAACTCAAGTGTTATGTAGTGCTTATGTGTTAATTTCTCATCATTGTGACGAAATCCTGGAGAAAAGAGCTTACACAGAAAAGAGGTTTGCTTTTCTTCCCTTTCAGTGTTTTTGACCCATGACCAACAGGCTCCTTGTGTTGTGCCTATGACCAGCAGCACATAGCCTTTGCCTTATTGTAGCTAGAAGCCAAAAAGAGAGCAAGAAGAGATTAGGGTTCCACTCTTCCTTTTAAAGGCATATCCCCAATGATTCAACTTCCTCTCATTAAGACCCACCATTTGAAGATCCCACTGCCTTTCAACAGAACTCTGAGGTAGGGATCAAGACACAAACACACAGACCACCAAGGACAGCTTTTCCCAGCTATGTAGTCTAGAAAAATGTACAGCAGTTCTTTATATTAATGATATGTGTAACTGTTGTCATATGTATAATTGTTGGCACACATGCCCTTTAAAAAACCTTGTACCTCTTCTGAAAATGAGGTTCTGAGTCATAGACGAAACAGTAATAACAACAGATTAAAATTATCAATGTAAGTTTCAGAGGTCATGTTTAATTCTTTAGAAGTTACTTATAATTCTGTGAAAATTTCTGTAAAAATGTACATACTTTTAAAAATCTTATTTTCAAATTATTTCTTTGTTTTTATTTTTAAAAAAATTATTGTAATATCTACCAGAATGCAAGACAGCAATATATTTCTTTGCTTTCTAATTTTTTAGGTATTCTGTTTACATGTTTCTGTGTGACTACTGCTAAGAGAACTGTAAAAAAATGCTTTCCAGATGATGTAGCCCAGCAAAATTTAATTGTATCAAATACTGAAGGACCGGGAGAGGAAGTGACGGTAAACTAGAATTTAAATCCCACTGAATTACGTGGTGATTCAGTGAATATAATTAATTACTCCATAGTAATAGCAAAATGTAATACTTATTTGCCCTTACTGTTCCTAGAAGAAATTAAAGTGTCCTCCATATTTTCTCTCAATGTCCACTTGCATTGGCTACAAAGAACTACTATAACACACTGAATGACTCAAACAATAAAAACTAGACGTCAGAGACAAGATTTTAACAGGATCATCCTCTGAAGGCTCTGCGGAGGAATATCCTAAGCTCTATTCTCATCTTGTTCCTTGTCTTGTAGCCACATAAAGCGGATTTTATGGTATTATCTCCTATGTGTTTTATATTCCAAATTTCCCTTTTTGTAAGAGCACTGGTCATATTTGATCAGATACTGACTTAATCTGGGATGGCCTCCTTGAAACTTAATGTGACTGAAATTGCTGTGACCCTGGAGTGAGGACTTCAATGTATGAATTCTTGGAGTGGAGCACTTTGATCCAGTATACCCCTGATACATTTCTTACTATTATCCTGATTTTACATGTGAATGTCATAGACACCATGTAACTTATCTATGGTCGAAAAGAGTTTTGCTTCAATGCCATTAATTCATTTTCTAACTCTATCATTAGGAGGCAAATATTAGACTTCCCACACAGACATCTAACATCTGTGATACAAGTGTATCTGCTGGGACTCTTGGTGGTCAAGGAACCAAAACACAACAAAATTTTGAGATGGTCAAAGGAGGCTACACTTTGGAGTCCAGCAAGGGAGGTATGCTGGGAGCAGCAGATGCTGGCCGATACGGATACACAGACTGGCAAAGTTTCACTCAACCCCGGCTTGGTGAAGTAAGTCCCAAAGTCTTCAGGGGCCCACTAGGTGAAATTATAACATGATTTATAAACCAGGATATCCCAAAGAACCTCTCATGCACCTGAAACACACCTTTACATCTCTTGTACCAGCATAGACACTGATGTCAGGAGCAAATCCAGAATGAAATATTCTTTCAAAATTCAACTTAAAAAAATATAATTTACAAGACTTTAGGACCACTTTGTGTGGATGTCTTTGGTATAATGAAAAACTGATGTCTTTTTCACTAAATATTATCAGAAAAAAATCTGTGAAAATTGGCTATAGTATAATGCGCAGATTATAAATCGCCAACATTTTGCCAGTGTGCTGGAATTCTACATGTTGATTATGAAATCTTGCCTATCTAAGTCAACCAAATATGTTAGTGAACTTTTAATCTTAAGTTCTATTTCAGGACTCTGAGTATTTTCCTTATTTGTTTCAGGTTACTCTGGCTAATGTGAGCCAAATTAGTGTGTTAGATAATTGTGGCTGCATAACATGATGTACATGTTACACATGTTATATATACAACATTAATGTGTTAGATTCTCACAACTATATAATAGTATAAATGCAAGAATCACAGCCTACATAGGTTTTCTCCATGTACATGAAGAAGCCATTGAGATAAAATTTCAACTACATATACCTTCGTTCAAGTGGGAAGCTGTAAATTATTTCTGTGATATATGTGTAGTATTAGTTCTTATAAATGTGTTCACTCTTACCATTTATTTACTTGCTATACTTAAAAAATGAATATAATATAGACCAATCATGTGCATTTTTTATATGTAGGAATCCATTAGAGGACACACTCTGATTAAAAATTAAACAGTAAAAGGTAAATCCAAGAATCATTTTTATGCTAGTCTGTTTAGGTGTCTTTGAGAAGACATAATAAACTACTCTTCCTCCACACAGAAGGTGTATATGTGTGGACAAGATGAGGAACACAAGCATTGTGAAGACTACGTTCGTTCATATAATTATGAAGGCAAAGGCTCCATGGCTGGCTCTGTAGGTTGTTGCAGTGATCGGCAGGAGGAAGAAGGGCTGGAGTTCTTAGATCACTTGGAACCAAAATTTAGGACCTTAGCAAAGACATGTGTGAAGAAATAAATGTTCTGGTTAGTAGAGCAACATCTGCGAATGAACAAGGGTCATCACTGGATGTAAAACTACAGCAGCCTGTAGTAGCAACTTTGCATGTTGAAGGTGAAGTCATCTATAGATAAGGATGCTTTATCAACCACAGCTCTCCAAATTCCCCTGTCTCCAGAACTTCTGTGTTGTCTAGACTGGAAGCTGTCAGTTCTTCTTTCTGTGCATGTATACATTGCCTTGTCAGGACTGGACTGTGTCTGCCACTGAAACTGGTGGTGTTTGAAACTCCAGCTTTTTTGCATGCTATGCAAGACTCCATGGTGGAGTTGGGTATTGTGGAAGCTTAAAACACGAATCTACATTGTGTATACACAAATTAAATATTTTCTTCAAAGCTGTGGGGAGAATTCTGCTTCTAAAATATTTTCTTTTGTGCCAAGATATTGCTTTTCCTGCTTCAGATGGATTTTTAAGTAGTTTTATGTGTAACCTTTTATGTGTTTGATTCTTACTACACCTTTCACTTCTCTGAAAAGCACCATCTTCACTCAGCAGCTTACCAGGCTTAGTCCTCAGATCTCTACCCATGTGGCTGTGTTATCACCAGGCTCTTGGAGCTTCTGTTGAAATGACATTAGTCTGAACACTGAACCCACAGCACCTTGAACTGCAGTGACTGGTTAAGGATTCTATGATAAAACCAGAATCCTGCTCTCCATAGTCTGTCTTAGGCTCACAGATACATTTTGTCAGTTTTAATGTGGTATTACTTAACATTTACAAATATGTATATATGTACTTTGAGAAGACTATTGGCTACTTGATACTGATCCACTATTTCAGTGGCTCTCAACTGTCTATAAAGCCTTTTCCAATTATCCTTAAAGGCTGTAACTGGCACAGGGTTTAGTACTTACCATGTATCAATGCTGAGTTAACGTCTAGACTGGAATGTAATACTCAGTCTACCTTGGTAATTACTCAAAGAAAAGATGGAAAGCTAGAAATAATTTTGGGTAGATATGTATTACGATTTTTAATTCATTGCAGCCACACCTGCTAAATATTATTCAATTATGAATTCACAAATATTTTACTGAGTGGATAAGTGAAGATGTGACATATTAATAAGATTACTTTACTGTTTGATGAAAGCTGTATGTTTAAATGATATTTTACTAGTCATTCGTGGAAAACTACAAATATGTGTCATTACATCTTGTGGAATCTTTACATTTAAACTGAGCTGAATTTCTTAATTCATTACTTTCTATCTATTAGCAAAATAGATTTCTGTTTGACTTAGATTTTATAACTAGTCATATTGTTTCTGTTAGGAAAGGTGTTTTTATTGTATAATTGGATATAGGAATAAAATGAAATATGGATTTAATAAGCCAGATTTGATTTTGTAAATTTTCTATAATGTATGATTTTTGCAGTCATTGTAAAGTAATTTGGAGTGGTGATGTAATGTTTACTTTTTGAAGTAAATGTTACTCTGAAAATGTATATTTCAACATTTTAGGATCTAATCATACCAACTTGAAAATGCATCAAATTCCACAGTAAGTTATAGTCTTTAATATAGGTATAAAATATTTAATGAGCAGTTAGCCTAACAATGACTTACATGTGTTCTTTGTCTTCATTTTTCTCTCATACTTACTAAATTATAGATGAGAAAAATTATGTCTAAATTTAAAAGTCCAATTGATGTCTGCAGGTAGCTTTTTCATTTAACAAGAAAAGACTCTCTAAAGTATCAGAAGAGTTATCAGAAAGTGTGGGAAATTAATCTATATTAGGAAGTTTTAGCTATTAAAATATTGTCGAGAAATTATAAAACTTATCTCAGAGGAATTATATTTATTGTTGGATTTATTTAGGCAACTCTGGATAATTTTCTTTCTGCATCAAAGTTTAAATATTAATTGTATGATAAATTATATCTCCCAAACCCTACCACTTCAAATTTAGTTTGCTAATAAAGTACTGTATTTCATACAAATTTTGAGTGAATTGTTGATTTAATAAATTAATAGTTATGACATCTTTTCTATATTTCAACATATATGAGGATCATACAATCCAACCTTTCTCCTTTTTGATTTAGGCTTCAAATGTTTTATGAGAGAAATCAATCGTGCAGGAGGATTGAGAGAGATCAAATGATGCATCTCCTCTGAGCTTCCTCCAGTGCTCCCTGATGCACTCAATTTTAATTCTCAATTGAAAAAGGATTGTGTAAAACTTGAAACTCATGTGTATGTTTACTTGTAGAAATGTCATCTCAAAAACAATTGACACTGGTGTTTTAGATGTGAGTAGTTTTATTTTCTCTTTTATAGTTTATCAGTCAAAATTGGTGTTTGGAAATCCTAAATGAAATGACAAGCATGCAACAATCAGTATCTAGGCATGAACTTCTCTAGTAAGTCTATGGGAACGCTGTACCCAACCAGACACCGCCTTTGTCTTTCTACTTAGGGAGCTATAGTAAAAGTATAGAAGGAAAAATCTCTCTAAGTATGGATATACTTACCCAGTGTGTAGGGTCCAGTCAAATAAGTGAATATACAATAAACATCTTCTGGAAAAGATGTTATCATCATAAAATATAAAAGATATGCTATATTACTTTAGATCCTTTTAACCAACAATAACCACGAAATGTATATGTGTATGTGTATCTGAGAATCACTAGGAAAAGTCCTTTACCCAGCCTTTGTATTTCTGATGTATTCATATATATGTTGTTCGAAGATAAATTGTTTAAAAGCTGCATTTCTTAAGTTATTAATTAATGGGAATATAGTACCTTTGATAAACAATCTACAGAGTTAGAAATCATTCACTGACTTTAGGGATTGGGGAAGCAAAAGCAGGAGTGCCCTTCCTTTGTTCAGCATTGGGCCTAAGAATATAATAGAAATAGAAATTTGTCTTCAGTTTTCAATGTGCAATAATGAATATCTGGAACTATTAAATTTTATTTCTGACATTTGGAAATTTTAAACCATATAACATGACACTATGGGTTCCAAAAATAAATTTCAAGAATACAGTTGTGCTACAAAAGGTTTTAATTAGAATTCATTGTAGTAGAATGTTTCTGTCCCATTTGAGCCCGAGGTCTAGATAAATCTCTCCTATCTGAGGTCCTGCATTCACTCATAAAGTAATTAACTCAGAGGTTTAATATTATAGTAAATGCTGCATCAGTAGTTCAGGCATATTACTAACTAGCTCTTATGCTTAAATTGACATATTACTCTCTTTATGTTCAGCCACATGGTTTGATACCTTTTCTCAGAGCAGCGCTCTCACCTTCCTTCCTCTGCATCTGGCTGGCATCTGCTGCTCTGCTCTTGCAATTCCAAGAATTGTTCTGGTCTGGTTGCCTCGCTTCTGCTTCTTGTCTATCTTCTGGCCAATCAGAATTTTATTGAACCAATATTTATGGTGACAAATATTTACAGTGTACAACAGCATAATCCCACAGCAATTCATGCCTGAAATTCCCAGAGTCACTTTCTCCACACTGAAATTCAGGAAAAGCAAAAGAAGTTGCAATCCAGGAAGGAACAGAAGAGGGTTTGTGATTCAGGGGCAAATTGCTGTTTACCAAGTGTGGGCAGTTGGGTTTGATCCCCAGAATCCCAGTGCAAAGGAAAACTCAGAGTGGAAATGAAAGCCTGTTTTCTTTTTTACTTTGCCTCCCATAATACATGTACCGAGTTAGGAACTACAGACTAGATAATGATTACGTACTTTCCCTTAGGAGATAAGTCCATGAGACGTTTCCACAGGAGGTGGCTATCCTACTACAGGCGTGGAACTGCTGTGTGTGCCAACATTGTTAAAATTGCTCATCTGGGAGACCAGAACCCATAGCATTACCTGGAAAATTCTTAGAAATGCAAACTTCTGCGGTTTGTCCTGAAGCTCCTACACTGGAGGCTCTAATCTGGGCCCCAGGTTTTGATGAGGTCCACCTTAGGGGCCATTATCCTGCTGCTGCTGCTCATCTCAGTGTCCTGTAGTCCGAGAAACATAGCCATTGCCTGATAGCCTGACAGTGCAAGGGGCATCTCAGACTCCACGTAAGCATTACTGAATTAGAAACTACATTTTAGGAAGCATGCCAGGAGATGCGAACGGAGCTTTGATAAACTCCATGTACATGGAGAGATGAGAGGGAAACAGACCCACTAGCAAGAAAGCACGGCCATTAGCTAATCAGAATGAACAGGGCAGGTAGTTGATATCAGGCCCAAGACAGTTACCCTTGTTGAGTGGATGATGCCCATTCAAAACCATCTCTCACTTGTGAAGTTTATGGAGAACTGACTTTCTGATGACTTTGTGCCTCAGCAAGACCATATACTGTAAGCGACGCAGTGTGATGTACAATACACTCCAACTTTAATTAGGGGCATTTTCATTCCCACTTAATAAATTGTTTTTTCTTTCCACCCCAAATTAAGGAGATCACATCTAACAAAATTCTGGAAGTTTTGATCAGACCTATCAAACAATTTATACAGTTTTTCTTATAATAAAGTTGAACAGTGCTGATGATTGACACACCCTTGCCAAGTTTACTTTGATGAGTAGGTGCCTCGCTGTAGTCTCCTTTGTATAGTTTATCATTATACACACTCTTAAAGTTTTATTTTTATGGGTGTGGCTAAGACAGAATATGACAGATATGACAAAGACATTGTCAAAACCAATCTTTTGTGTCATGGAATCACATTCTGTTAAGGTTGTTCTTATTACTATTATTTTTTTACTTAGTCTAGGAAACCATACAGAAAAATACCAAGGCCAGCAAAGTCTAACAAGAAGATTCAGTTGGTAAATATACCTTTTGTGCAGGTCTGCAAACCTGAGTTCAAATCCCCAGGCCTCACCTAAAAGTAGGACTCTTATACTCCTATAGCATAGATCAAAGGTGGAGAAAATTCCCACAAAAAAATGAGACCTGTCTTATACAAGGTAAAAAGTGAGGTATAAAATCTGAAGTCGTCCTTGGATTTCTCAACTGTGAGTGCCTGCATTTATACATAGTAATGTCTGTACACACACACACACACACACACACACACACTCAGATATACTCATACACACATATACATATATTCTCACACACTCAAATACACTTACACATTCACCCACTATACCTATTCACATATACTCATAGCATATGGATATTCACTCATACACATACACTCACAAATTCACTCACACAACTCTCTCACACACATGCTTGCATACTCAAATACCACGCACCCTCACTCACACACATGCACACATACAGACAAGTTTTTAATAGTTAATTTAAAAATTTTAGGGGCATTGAGAACTCATTGGGCAAAGGAGCTTTTTTAAAGCCCAATAACTGAATCCAATCCTTGGGGCCCACACAGCAGAAGGTAAGAATGACTCCTGCAAGCTGCCCCCTTACCTGTACACATGACCCTTTGGTGTGCACACACATGTGACAAAACTTATGAAAAATTACTAGTCTGATTCAATATTAATAAAATTAACACTGTATAAAATTCCCTGTACACAGAATAGACATATTATTTAACAAAAATAAGAATTATTATAATAAAATGAAATTATTAATGAAATATTAAATGCTTATTGTGTTTTGGTGTAATTATATTCAAAGTTGAAGATTAAGAAAACACTTGTCACTGATCAGCATATGTCTGGTGTTATTCATGGAAGCTGTGGTAGAGATTCCACGGTATCTACCATCTATCTCCTAATATCTATTTCTGAATCTAATTTTGTTGAGTGAATATGTGCCTAACTAAGACATCATTATTTACCAACTTTCTAAACTAAATTTGACATTGTCTTAAATTCAAAGCAAGGAGAAGGGAAAATAGTATGTACAAGGTTCCTGGGCAGGAGTCTAAAGAGAATTAATTCCCCTGAAAGAAGCAGATATACC
The DNA here is from genome assembly GCA_033318265.1 of Phyllotis vaccarum. Classification (NCBI taxonomy): domain Eukaryota; kingdom Metazoa; phylum Chordata; class Mammalia; order Rodentia; family Cricetidae; genus Phyllotis; species Phyllotis vaccarum. The sequence continues at coordinate 65,567,594 of JARWLC010000009.1, forward strand.
CTTTACTATATTTAATATGTGGTAAAATGCCTGGTGCTCAGGAAGCCAGCTGCACATCAGATCAGTGACTATGCGCCAAGAGGGCAGAAGTAAGGGCTGAGAAAGACTAAACGAAGAACAGAGGTGTGTGCTTTAAATTCCATCAGTCAGGAGGTAGGAGGGTCTTCAGCTAGAGATGAGCCTGTGAGACACAGAACTTGATAAATAAGTAATAGAAGGAAGACAGACAAATGGAAGGATGGATGATAGGGAAAATAAATGATAGGAGGATGGTTTAGATGGATATGTAGATAGTCTGATAAATGGATAGATAGATGGATGGATGGATGGATGGATGGATGGATGGATGGATGGATGGATGGGCAGATAAATAAAGGCTCCACTGTTAGATTGGTGACAACTCAGGCAGCTGTTAAGTACATTAATAAACTCCTATCACAGGCATAAAATCATAGTATTTTATTACGATGCAGTTGATTCTAAGCTGCTACAGATAACAAAGATTAGCTCCATTTTTTAACCAAAATTATGATTCAATAAAATTAAATTTATAGACCCTTCCTTTCTTCTTCCTGTCCTTCCTCCTCTTCTGCCTTGTGCCAGGGTCTGTCTCATGCAGCTCAGGCTGGCATGGAGCTTACTGTTTACGCACAGATGACCGTGACCTTCAGATTCTCCTTCTTCAGGCTCTCTGATGGTAAGATTGGAGAAGTGAACACCACGTCATTCAATAACTCATTTTCTTTCCGGAGTTCAAACCTGATGGGATTTTAGGGTTCTTCCAACTAGCCCTAAAGCAAAGTTCATGAAAGAATTAGTCACTTACTGGAAATAAGACCAGGATAATAATGGGCAGCTAGATGTAATACTGTCTTCCTGCCCTACTAAACCCAGAAGCCTGACTTTAGAGGCTTTAGGAGACCTGGAGTTTTCTAATGAGCTGCTGTGATTCCATCAGGTCATTGAACCTAATCAGTTTGATCCTTCAACTTTAAGAATAATCTTGTAGTGGATTTTTTTATCAACCAAAGTATCCTGCTCTTGAATTCAAGGATCTGTGTTTTCCTTGCTGTAAAGTAGCCCTTTACAACTGGACTCAGCAAGGTTTTGCTTTTGCTTTTATTTATTTATTTTGTTATACTGGGGACAGAATTTATATCATGCATGCTATCCAAAGCTCTGGCCCGGAGCTCTACCCCCAGGCCTGAGGTTTTGTTTCTAAATTGTTGATATATATGATATTGAATATTTAATTCTTGCAGTAAGTCAAACCTCTAAGTGAGAACAACTTTTGTCAGTGTACACTGTTTAAAATGCAATGTATTACAGTTGCAACACCTTGCTCCCTGTTCTTGTGAATACTGGACTTGATGGTGTCACATTGCTCTAGTTGCCTTCAGCCTGACAGACTCAATACTCACTTGCAATTTCATAGCCTGAGGCATGATCTCACTTTTCAGTTCATCAAAATTCTGTCTTTTTGTTTCCAGTACAATTCCAAATCATTTTTGGTGCTTCCTGGAATAGACTTCATCCTTAGAGTCAGTAAAGGTGAGCTTGACAGAGACAGTGGCAGTTTCAGTCTGTGACAAAACAATTTTATGATTTTCCTTTATGACCAATGCCTATTACAGCTACCAGTGAACTGCATTGGAATTGCATTGCCCTATGTTATAGACTATATAAAACATCTTATTTATTAAGATGGAATGGCTAGGGCCTGTACTAGTCTGTAATGACAGGTGGACAGTGGTTTAAACAAAAAAATTAATTTTTTTCTAGTGTACAGCAAGGCAAATGTTGGCCTCATATAGATGCAACTTAAGCAATGTTATTGAAATCATTCTTCTTTTTTTTTTTGCTTTCTTTTATATAAATTACTTCAGAAGCACAAGATGACCAATGCAACTTCCACTAACGCAACTGTCCCTAAAGAAATGATCAAATCAAACCACCAATCTAGAGCTCTACAGTTATCTGATGATATAAAGACTGGAAGATTGGAGACAGAAGATAAATTTAAAAACGGAATCACTTCAGTTCTTTGGTTGATGGTAATGACAAAATCAGACAAAATAAAGAGAAACATGAAAGAATCAAGGTCTTCTTCCTCTTTGGAAAAGTGAGATATGGCTGAAGAGCAGCAAGGGATAACTTTGTTAATACAGAAGTAAAGACCAGAGCTGAGAAAAAGTGAAAAAAAAAAAAAAACCAACAGTAGAAACAAACAACCAAGAAGTGAAAGAGCCCAGTGAGCAGCTAGAGACGGACATCAGGAGAATAGGTGGTGATGGAGTGGCTGGGGTCCAGATGAGGTAGCACAAAGGCAAGCAAGAGTCCAGCACATGCATGGTCCGGGAGCTTGGCAAGAGGCCCAGGAGAGAAGAGAGGCTGAATCGATGACTCTAGCTTCTTGATCAAGTGGGAGGATGACAAAGTCACTAACGTCACTGAGGAAAACAGAGGAACTCATTTTATTTTGGAGTGATGATGGCTTTAGATTAGATATTTTGAACATGAGCCATTTATGGGAGTTTCAGGCAAATCCTTTCTGTCTCTAATTCAGTCATAAAAACTGCACTAAAAGTGCTTTTTTGCTACTATTCAGTGCCTGTGTAATCTATTACCAAGGATTAGAAATGCTTTCAGGACCAGGGCCACTTCTCATAGAGCTATAAATGTGATTTTGGTGGTGTGCCATATTTTATTCTATATGGATATTCAACTACACACCAAGAATTTTGTTCCTTGTCTATTTCTTCCCAGTCATCCAAGTTTTTCTCTCCTGATTCTAAGTACTAGGATTCTTGGGGAAATCAAGCTAATAGGTTAATCATCATCATCATTGACAGTGTCTCTTGTATCCCAGACTGGCCTCAGACTTTACATGAAGCTGAAGATAACTCTGAACTTCGGCTCTCTTTGCCTACACTTATCTGAGTGCTGAGATTACAGACATGCACCACCGTACTCCATTAATGGGGTACTGTGTGTCAAATTTAGGGTTTTTGCATGCTAGGCAAGCAATTTACCAACTGAACTCTAGTCCTAGTCTCTGGGCCTGCTTTCTAGGGAAATATAATCAACATGTTGGGTTGATCAACTTGAGTTCTATCTCATTAAAAGTATCACAGAAAGAAAAACAAAATGAGGAAAACGAAAGATCTCAGTACCAAGGTTTGGCTTATTTTGTATTAGGTGGATGTGACTGAGGAGAAACTGCATGTTTGGAGAGGTACACTTCAGCTCCCAGGAAGCAGTAACAAGCTGTGGAAAGCCTCTTGAGGTGAGCCTTCTGAACATGCTGGAGTAGCCATGCCGCACTTGACCTTTTAAATTCTGGAGACTGTTGGAGATATTTGGCATTTGGTCTCAGTGGGATGAGAAATATCTGTAGTATTTTTTTTTTTAATTTTGAAAACTGGTTTTAGAATAATTTAGCATAATAAGATAACAATCAAAACTAGTTACCATATTTAATTCTTGGTGATTTACTGAGAGAGCACTCTCTATGTAGCCCAAGCTAATCCTGATCTTTCTGCCTCATTCTCTTGAGGGCTGGGATTACAGGAATGAGCCCTTAGTGAAATTCAGTCCTCAATAATTTAATGATAAAGACAAAGTTTCTTTATAGTATGAGGTTTCTGGCCTTGACTTTTGGGCCTAGCCTTAAGGTTTAGGCACGCAGACCCACAGACCCGCAGACTCACAGAGACAGAGACACACAGATGCATAAAATAGTTTTAGGCTGATCAGCCTAAGGCCCAGGCATATCACTTGCTAACTCTGTACCCTTCATCTAACCATGATTCTTCCTGTTCAGCCATGGGGCTCAATACCTTTCTTTAGAGCAGCATGGTTGTCTTCTGCTTCTTCTGGCTTCTCTCTGACATTCTGCTCTGTGCTTCCTGTTCTCAAGAGTTTTCTTAGTCTAGTAGCCCCGCCCACACTTCCTGCCTGCCTTTGGCCAATCAGCACTTTTTATTAAACCAGTGGGTGGGATAGTTATTTACCACGAAACAACACAATTCCCTACATATCCCTTTTTCTCTTTTTAAAACAAAAAGAACTCCAAATCTAATATTCTTTTCCCCCCCTTATCTATAGCAACTTATAAACAACACTGTAAATAAACACAAACATCCATAATCCATGTTTTGGGAATGGGGGCGTCATTCTCTAGGCTACTTCCTGCTGAATGGGGGGTGCTGACAGTCTCATGGGAATCCAAAGAAAAATGTAGGATTATGCACAAGTCGTTAGTGGAGTAGTCTATAAAACTGGGTCATCTCAGCCAGTCTCCTTGAAATTGTTCTAGATACAGAGCTCGGGGAAACTTCAACAGAAGTGCTCTGAAATGTCGAATTATCTGGTTCATCCATTTCCATTAGAGATATTTCAGGTGGTCTTCCTCTATCAAACTTTATGTTCTTTATCCATAAATAAATCCACAGCCTCTCATTTTCTGTGAAAATATAAGGAAATCCTCTTCTCCAAAGTAGCATAACTTTGGATTTCAATTTTAAAGTCAACTCATTTACAAAATATGTATGTTGAGTTAATCCAACAACATTTATAATCAACTGTCTTTTAGTAGCTTTTACTAAGTCATTTTCGGTCAAGAAGCTTAAAGATAAGACAATAATATACAGTATCCAGACATTCTTTGTATTTTCCATGTGGCTTATTATTTATTTATTTATTTTACTTTATTTCTTTTTTAAAGGCTTTCTATACCTTTTCTTTTCTTTCTCTAAGCCTATGTATATATATTTTCAACACACTCTAAACCACTTAGACTTTTTTTTAAAAAACACTGTCTTTACTGTATATTTATTTCTTAACTTTTCCTGTCTCTGACCACACCTTTGCTTGCCTAGGGTGAATGACTCCACCCAGATTCTTCTATTTCTTTCTGTTTCTGAACTCACCTTTAATCTGCCAAGGTTCAAGGTTGGTAGGATGGGTGGATGGCTCCACTCAGCTCCTACTTTAATTTCATAGAATTTATCTTTTTAGCCCAGGTACTCTGTGAATTTTAGGATCCATATAACCACCAAGTAAAGCTTTGCCATGTGCTGTTCATTAACTCCATTTAAGTATTAGGCAGCAAGGCCTCTTAAAAGACTTACAAGTGTTTTGCCTCTAAGGCTGAATCAGGAAGCTTCTCTTTAAAAAGCTGAGCCTCAATTTGCCTCTGGCAAATAGAGCTGATCCAAGAAAATACCACCACTAGAAAGCCATCTTTGATTCTGTTCTGTTTTTGTCCTTACGAACAAAAACCTTAAATGCATCATTTACAACTTTTTCTTATATCTAGACTCCTGTAAAACTTCAGGAACCAGCCATTTTATACCTTAAGCTGCATTCTAAAAGCCCATCATTTTTCAGCCCAAGCTCACAGGCCTCACCAGGGCATCTCTGTACCATGGCTCATGTGAGAGACACAACTCGGAAGCTTTTTTGGGCCCTAGACCATTGTTTAAGCTTTCTATGGCTTTATGTGGGTATATTTGACCCATGTTGGGCTGCCATTTGTAGTATGAAGTTTCTGGCCTTGACTTTTGGGCCTAGCCTTCAAGGTTTAGGCCTGCAGACCCACAGACCCGTAGACTCGCAGACCCGTAGACTGCCAGAGACAGAGACACACAGATGCATAAGATAGTTTTAGGCTGATCAGCCTAAGGCCCAGGCATATTACTTGCTAGCTCTCTACCCTTCATCTAACCCATGATTCTTCCTGTTCAGCCATGGGGCTCAATACCTTTCTTTAGAGCAGCATGGTTGTCCTCTGCTTCTTCTGGCTTCTCTCTGGCATTCTGCTCTGTGCTTCCTGTTCTCAAGAGTTTTCTTAGTCTGGTAGCCCTGCCCACACTTCCTGCCTGCCTTTGGCCAATCAGCACTTTTTATTAAACCAGTGGGTGGGACAATTATTTACCATGAAACAACATCCCCTACATTTCTTGGCTAAAAACAAATTAAGTTTAGGAGCATTGGTAACAAGAACACCAACTAAGAAGGCTTGGGCACAATCTTGAGAGATGATGGCAGTCTGAAGTAGTACAATGTTAATGGATATGATGAGAACAAGGTGAAATTTCCTAGGAACCTTTCCTAGGATTTACTGATTAAATCTAGAATATAAGAGCAAAAAGAGAACCAGAAAAAGCTGCTTAATTAGTGGAAAAAGAGTGTTTGTCATAACTGAAAGCAGGAAGATGAATTTTGCAATACCTTGTAGGTACTAGAGTTGGAACCTAAAAACGAGAGAGAGAGAGAGAGAGAGAGAGAGAGAGAGAGAGAGAGAGAGAGAGAGAGAGAGAGAGAGAGAGAGAGAGAGAGAGAGAGAGAGAGCTGTAACGGAGATTTAGAGATGCTGGTATATTAGTATTCTGCCAAGATTCAAAGTTGGAGTCTAGAGATCAACATGAGAATACTCAGAACCACGACAGGACAAGCACTAAATCCAAGCACTGAAACATTGGGAGGTTACACAAGAAAAGGAGCCAGTTAGAAATATGAGAAAGGAAAAACAGAAGTCAAGAGAAATATGTTTTAATGATGGTGGACTTGCTTCTTAAAATTCAGATACTAAAAGAAAGCTGAAAAAAAAATCCACTGAGCTGTAAGAACATTCCTTTACTCTTGGGATGTGGAAACTAACAGAAAAACAGGGTAGAGCCTGGTAGGGACTTTCCATGTTTTTCTCACATGCGATTATGAAGATACAGGTGGTTTGGTGGATGAGATGGGAGAGGAGAGAGAATTTTTCCAGCAATGACCTTGAGCAGGGGAAGTAGAATGATGGCATAAGAAGAAGCCTGAGTTTAGTCATGGATGGGGTGTTGCTTACAAGGAATGGAGAAAGATCACAGGTGCCCTGGGTGGGGGCTTAGGAGGAGAGATGTTCCTTTTCCAAGTGCTCTGTGAGACAGAAAGTGGGTCAGTGATGGGTCAGGCAGATGTTCTGTAGTTTGAACAGAGGGGAGGTATACAAAATTTCTAACCAAGAGTAATAGGGTAAGGGTGGCAACACACAGAAGGAAGAGGCCCGGTGACTGCACCATCAACACTTACTGTTTTTGCTTCTATCTTTCTCCCATTATGTCACTAAATGTCCTCTAGGCATAGTGACAGCTGCTTCTTTCTTCTGTCTGTCATCTGCTCCATCAAACAATCTGACACCCCATTGTTGAGGACCTCTTCATCTACACATACTTAAGGATTAAAATCTTTACATTTTATTAAGAAAACGTCAGAGAACAATTTTTTGAGCTTGTGAAAACTGATCATAAGGATTACCAGCTAAGGGAATTTATATAACATAAGCTGATGTGTAATTAATGGTTCTTCAAAAATATTAATATTTTAGATATTAGAATTATATAAAAATAATCTCAAAATACATTACTGGATTCTTCTAGACTATCAATTCTATTAAACCGTTTCTTAATTCTGTGTTGTTTTTATTGTTTTATTACTACTTGTGCATCTGCTTAGAATTTCAGTGAGATTTTTTTGACTTATTATGGGGTTGTAATATTCCTAAGAAGCTCTAAATAATAATAGAGTTAATCGAGTCTCAGATAGGCAGTAGTTATAGAATCTATCTTCTGTACAGTTTCTTGATGGGCACAGAATTTAGTGGCTTCCTCTGGGTGGTTATCATTTCAGGCATGCATTGTCAAGATTTCTTGCCTCATATTAAAGTATTTTTTTTTAGTAAATAAAATATTTTATGCCTAATATTTTCATATGGATATTTTCTACTTGTGATTTGAAATGTTCTTTATAGAACTCCAATAAAACATGACAGTTTACTGCTTTGGTTGAACATTCTGGGCTATATGATTATGTGTGACAAACTAACAGCCACATTATATATATAATATACATATAGTGTGTGTGTGTGTGTGTGTGTGTGTGTGTGTATACACTACCAGTTATGATGTCCTATGTATATGTACTACCAAGACTTTTACCTCCTCCCATCGGATAAATATTTGTTGACTTCTGTACTCACTTGGATTATTAACAGTTCATTTCATTATTAATCCTTATTACAGGATAGAAACAAGTCTATACTATTAGCCCCTTTCCCTTGCCCCTACCTTGAACACCTGTGTTTCTCAAACTCATGCTTTACCTCCATGAAGAGTTTGTTTAGAATGCCTTTTTGCATGAAAACATGCTGTTGTTATAAACTTTTTGCTTGCTTACATTTACATTTAATTCAGAAATACTCTATTTCAGCTGTTCAACTGGATTCTGTTCTTAAAATCCATGCATAATGCCATATGGATCCTGGTGTTTCTTAACTTGGGACAGTGATCAATGGGAGGTATCATCAACCATCATTGATCTATTTGCTTTCTGAAGGTGGTGACGCAGATTGTACCTAACTTCCTCATACCAAACAACCTTTTATAAAAGAGAGTGAGACTCTCTGAGAATTGCACAATAAGAGAATGATTGTTCAGGCAATAGGATATGAGGATGTTATTAGATTACTCTGCTCAGCATTCTCTTAAATTTGTAATTCTATCAGGGTTCTCAATTATCCATAACTTTTACAATTACTTGGCCAAAGGAAAATTTAATATTTTAGGAACTGTTTTCTGATTTCTTGACTTACACATTGGTAGCCTTTGAAAATTCCTGTTTTAAAATGCATGGTCCCTTTCTTGTTTGTCTACTGAAGCTCTGTCACCTTCTTGCATATATGTTGAAGTTCTCAGTCTATCAGGTATGCTTTTTGTGTTTACAAAACATGTCTTCTCAGAATTGAAGAACTGCTGTAGTGTCCTTTGCCAGCCACAGCACTGATTGGCCAGGCTAGAAGCTACTTTGTGTGTGTGTGGTGGAGTAAGGGCCTAGTTTTATTTTTATCTAACCAGGAGTCTGCTCTCTCAATCCTATCAGTCAATGACTTCTTTTCTTCACAGTGTCTGTATTAGGCAATATCCTCTGAAGGGACAGAAATGACAGAATTACCAAAGCGACAATATTACCAAAGAGAGAACTTATTAGGATGGTTTACATGATAGAGCCTGGATGGTCTAACAATGGTTGCTACCTGCCTGAGAAGCCAATACAGCAATAGCCAGTCTGTGGGGCTGGCTGCCTCAGTTGTCCTAATCTGACACTGAGCCTCTTGGAGAGTTAGTTCACATTGCAAGGCAGAGGAAGCTTAAATCTGAAATGAGGGACAGGGCAGCCTTCAGAGCACAGGTGCCCTGAGCAGCAAGAGGCAAAGGTACCTGCACAGCTCTTTTCATCTGGGGGACAGTCTTCTCCTTCCTGGCATTTCCCTCAGCTGACAATCGAGATGAACCATTGCAGGTTCTGCTGTGCCTTTGTGCTCTCTCTCCCTCTCCCTCTCCCACTCCCCCTCCCGCCCCCTCTCCCTCCCTCCCTTTGTCTCTCTCTTTCTTTTTTTTTCTTTCTTGCCTTTCCTGCCTTCCTTTCTCTCCTTTGTCTTTCTTTCTTTTAGAAGTTAAGTTCTTATTGCATGCTCATCTTTTTAACTTATAAATTAAGATTAATCTTGTCTATTTCACAGAAACAGTGGTCATTCTCTGTAGGCTCACCTTTACCAATTAAACACTTTAAGTATGTTTCTATATATTGGGAATTCCTGACCTAGTAAATGTGACCCAAGACATCAATGTCCAAGTATACTGTGTATTTGTCATTTATCTATTTGCTCATCTATGCATTATTTTACAAATACTCAACTATTAACTGTTTGGGAAGTATGCTTGATTGGGAGACATAAGGGTGATGTAAAAAAGGTCATAATTGTTAAATATGATATTTGTTAAGAAAAATATATTAATTAAAAATATTGTTGCACGAAAAAAGGAAACTCAGAGCCAGATCTCAGGGAAAGGCTGAGATATCAAAGAGAGGAAACACCACAGTCAAATCTCACCCATCTGTCTTCCAGCTTCCTCAGCCTCCCTTTCTCATAGCTTCTACTGCCTGCTTTGTCTTTCTATGTCTGTCTTAAATACTTTCTTCACCAATTATTTCACATCCAGGTTAAGATTAAAGGCCTGGCACCACCACTGCCTGCCTGGTAGCCTGGAACTCCCTCTGTGAACTAAATCGGCCTCAAACTCACAATTGCTTGGATTAAGGGCATAGGTCACCACTCTCAGCTATTCCCTGTTCTGGGATTAAAGGTGTGAGTTACCACTTTTTGATCAACCTAGACTGACTGTGAGTAGATTGCTCTGGTATCTCAGACTGGTTTTTATTAAATTTGAAACACATCTCCACATATCCACATTTTGTGTCAAAATGTATGGAGTTTCTCTGATGTCCATAATCTTCTCTGAAGTATATTGGTGCTGCCAGGAGCAGTTGTCATATTGTTATAAAAATAATAAGAACTTATTTTATTAAATTCATCTAAAATATGCCTGTTTGATCTTGGAAATATATCTAATATAACTATGTTTGAATGTAATCTCTAACTACTAATTTGTATTACTTTATATCCTAAATAGTTGATAATAAAAACTTTCAGGGACTAGCAATTTGTATTACATTGTTAGATGAACTGAATAAGTATAATACCTTGAACAAGCATAGGGATATATGTACAGTAACAAAATTAATCTCAATATAACACAATTTGTATACAATATACAAAATTCAATTCAATGTAAAATATTTAAAGATAGTAAATCCTTTTAAAAGAAGATTCAATAACCTACCCTCATATCCTATTATATCTGTATCCCCTTTTTCTTTCTATTTTTTAGACAAGAATCTTGAATCTAATCTCTCTTGTTTAACTTTTTTCTAACAATAACCAATAACAATTTTTAACCAATTATCCTAAACAATGACAATCATCCATAATACATTAAAGACCAAAAATTACCCACCCTACCTCTTGGGAATGTGGGCGCTGTGTTCTTAAGTTTACATCTTGCTGTCTGGGGCCAACGACATCTTTAGGGGATCCTGAAAAGAAAAGAAAAATCAACTCCTGAGATAAGTAACTGTACCATTTGTTGTTCAGTTTCTGCATAACAGGAAAGTGCACGGCTTGTCTCAAGTCCTGGCTATAGTAGTCTGTGAAGCTGGTTTATCTCAGTGAGCTTCCTCGAAATTGTACTGAGCAGTTTGTAGTCCAAATCTGATTTTTGGTTGGTGCTTGTCAGCCTAGTGGTTTTGTCATAGCCCATATAAAATCATCATTGTGGGGCTCTATCTTCCTTCTGGATATTTCAAGTTCACAATTAGGCATTGTCATGGATCACTACAGAAAACTGATGAGAGACTAAAATCCAACACAATGTACAGAAAGCTAAATATATAACTATTTATTCAGCATAGGATTTGTAACAATAGAATAGTCCCTTATTTTTTGTTATTCCTCTGTCCCATATTGGGTGGCTCTTCTGATATGATATTGAGATTTTGTGTTTTCCTTTAACAAGCATGCTTGAGTTTAGAGAAGGAGAGAGCCACACCCCAAATCTAAAGCTAGCTTTAAATTATAATTAAACTTGGACTTTAACTTAAAAAAGAAAAAGGATATATAGAAGTTAAGCAATGAGATTTTACCCTGTAGAGTATACTGGTACCAATACTGATATTCTTTTGCTTGTAAATTTTTCTGGATAGCCTCCCTTTGGCTTTAGATGTCTAGAAGTCCAAGGTCTTTTAACTTCTTGAAGATGGGTAGTTCTAGCTTTCTGTAAAGACAAAAACAAAAACCTTCCCAACCCTTTTTTTTTCTTACAACTTAAAGAATTGTATTATGTGTGGATGAGCTATCAATTCTTATTTTCATGAAGTTTCTCTGGTTCAAATCGAGTCTTTATTAATTTTGATGGTATCCATAACTTTTCTTCACCTGTGGAAACAAAAGCAAAACCACTTCCCCAACATAGCACATATCCTGGCTTCCATTCAGATGTTAGTACATCTCTGAAGTAGACTGATTTAGTTCAGTTGTTTTTTCTATGGTCCAATGCCTTCCAGAAGCTGTTGTTCCTTTCTCATTAGCACTGAGAAAATTTAGAGTTAATAAAGCATTATGTAGTCTATCTCTAGGGGTTTTGTTATTCCTTTCTGTTTATTTATCATATCCTTTAGAGTTCAATTTGATCTCTCTATGACTGCTTACCCAATAGGATTGTGTGGTATTCCTGTAATATGCTTTATATTATAATAAACAAAAATGGTTTCATTTTACCAGATACATATATCAGAGCATTGTCAGTCTTAATTTGTAGAGGTATTCCCATGATGGCCATAACTTCTAGCAAATGAGTGATTACAGATTCAACCATTTCTGAAATTAAAGCGGTTCCCTTTTGAAATCCTGAAATGTATCTATTGTATAATGTACATGTCTTAATTTTCTGAATTCTGTAAAATGAAATACATTTATCTGCCAGATTTCCTTTCTATGTATACCTTTAGGATTAGTTACTGCTGGCAATGGAGTTTGGTTATAGAAGGAACAGGTGGGACACCTTCTTATAATTTCTTTGGCTTGTTGCCAAGTGATAGAGAATTTTTTTTTTTAATCCTTTGCTATTGATGTGATGCTTTTTGTGAAACTTTGAGGTGTCTAGTACATTTCTTATTAATAATTTATTAATTTCATCATTACCTTGTGCTAAAGGACCTGGCAGACCTGTGTGGGATTGAATGTGTGTTATATAGAAAGGATGATTTTTAGTCCCGATTATTTCTTGTAACAGAACAAATAAAGAAGTTAATTCTGATTCATCATTAATAAAATCAGCCATTTAAATGGCTAGAACAACTCTTTTTGCATACTGAGAGTCAGTGACTATGTTAAGAGGTTCGGTAAAGTTCATTAATACCATCACGATAGCATTTAATTCTGACTTTGAACAGAATTATAAGGGCTTTGGGCCACTTTACTTATATAGTCTTATTTGTAACCTGCCTTTCCTGATCTGTTTGCATCAGTATATAATGTAGGGGCTCCAGAAATTGGTTTATCTTGTACAAAATGAGGAAGAATCCAATTAGTTTTCTTTAGAAATTCAATTTTTTCTCTTTGAGGATATTTGTTATTAATATCTCCCAAAAAATTATTGCAGGCTCTTTGCCACGGTTCACTTTTTACCCATAATTGGGCAACTTATTCATTAGTTAAAGGTACAACAATTTCTGCTGAGTCCACTCCTGCCAATTGACAAAGTCTTAATTTTCCTTTAAAAATAAGTTCAGAAATCTTTTCCACATATGTCTTTAATTTATTACTTGGTTTTTGTAGAAGAAATATCCATTCCAATATTACATTTTCCCTTTGCATTAAAATTCCTGTAGGAGAGTGCTTAGAGGGCAAGATAACTAGAATGCAATTAAGGTCTGGATCCACATGATCCACATGTGCCTCCTGTAATTTATTTTCCACCAAAGCCAATTCTTTTAAAGCTTCAGGTGACAATCCTCTTGGACTATTTAAGTCCTTGTCACCATTTAAGATTTTGAACAAATTATCTAGATCATCATTTTTAATTCCAATAGTGGGTTGTAAATTGACAATGTCTCCTAGTAGTCTTTGAAAATCATTGTGCCTTCAATCTATCTCTCCTGATTTGTACCTTTTGGAGTCTGATTTTTTGTTGGTCTATTTTGAAACTTAAATAATTACTGGAATCCCCTCTTTTATTTTTTCTGGGGCTATTTGTAATCCCCAAGCAGGCAATTTTTTTTTTTCACTTCTTCAAGCACTTTTCTAAGGTATCAATATTGGCCAACAAGATGTTGTTCATGTAACGATAAATTATAGATTGTGGGTATTTGCTACATATTTGTTCTACTGGCTTTTGTACAAAATACTGTCACAGAGTGGGGCTATTCAGCATTCCTTGAGGGAGTACCGTCCACTGATATCTCTTTACATGCCGGGTATTGTAAGTGGGAAAAGTTTTCTTTGTCTTATTCTTGTAAAGGTATTGTAAAGAAACAGTGTTTTAAATCAATAACTATAATAGGCCATTTTTACGTAACAGAGAAAGCAAAGGAATCCCAGACTGTAGAGAGCCCATTGGCTGGATCACCGTGTTTATTGCCCTTAGGTTTGTTACCATTCTCCACTTTCCAGATTTCTTTTTAATAACAAATACAGGAGCATTCCAAGGGCTGGTTGATTCTTCTATATGCTGAACATTTAGCTGCTCCTGTACCAGCTATTCTAAGGCTTGCAATTTTTCTTTTTTTAAAGGCCATTGATGAACTCATAAAGGTTTCTCTGTTAGTCATTTTAGAGGTAGTGCTTGGGTGTTTTTGAAAGAGCAACAGCTGATGTGCCGCTTTTCTGTATAACCTGAATGGACTGTGACTGTTTCTCATAATACCTTCTAGTGATTTTTTTTCTGAAAACATGTGCTAGTTTATGGTTTATTTCTGTGTTTGGAGGAATATTAATCTGTGTGTTCCATTGTTGTAGTAAATTTTGTTCCCATAAATTTATAGCAATGTTAGCCACATATGGCTTTAATATTCCTCTCTGTCCTTCTGGTCCTATACACTCAAGTGCCATCTTGCACTCTCTTTTACCTGGGATAATGACCCAATTCACAAAAACTCAACATTTACCTCCTGAAGAAGCCAATTTGGATGTCATGACTTTGGTTAAATTATTGATACACCCACCCCTGTGTTAGAGTAGCAGAGGGCTGGCATATGTCTGCAGAGTTAGTGTTCACAACCAATGACATTCACTAAGAGAGTCACATCTGTCTATACTCACACTTTCATCGTAGGGTGTTTCAAAGCTGGTTTGAGGAACATTTACAATAGTCAGCTAGTCTAATCTCTTAAGGTGAAACATTTACTTAGACTGTGTAAATTTTATCTAATTCCTTGAGTAAATTTTCATGAAAAAAAGAAATAAAAATTGCCATTTTATAAGCGTTAGTTACCTGGAACATCTGAAATGAATCCTCAAATTGCTCTGTCACCCCTTTCTGGAATGAGAGAGAGTATGAGCCATCCCAAAGGCTTTGGAGGCTGAAGGTAGGAAAGAGTTTGGCAATGTCTTATTGTCAAGAGTTGTGATGCTGAAACCAGCTGGCTTCTGTGCCTACTGGAAAGCTTGGTGCTGGATACTGTGATGTCATCACCAATAAGCTGATAGGCATTTATGAAATCATCACTGGGCAAACATGAATGAGGGTTAGAAGTGAGAAAACACAAGCATGACCCTCAAACTCTTGACTTGGGCTTGTTTTACTAGCAATCACTGATAGCTGTATGACACTCACCTATGTAACACTCAGTAGAAAACAACAGGTCAGACGTTTACCATTAGACATTAATGTTGAATTTAACATGTGATTGCTATTACCGCCATTTTGGGTCTGCTCATAGCAGGCAAAGGTTTTAGATAATTAAATGGTATTGAGTACTGAGGTCATCTCTTCAAACTTGCTTTCTGTGGCTCTCCTTAAACCAAGTAACAGGGAAGAGACACATACATCTTCCTGGTGAAACTTCCCTGCGGTCTGGGTGAGTCAGAAAGCCCATTCTGAGGAGTGCAGAGCACACAGCTCCCAAACTTAATCTTCCTGGTTAAGGGCTGCTGTAATTCATTCATAGGCTTAAGTGCATGTCAAGTCAGAATGCGTGTTCTCCTGCTCTTCTTCACTGTTCACCATGAACTCTAATCCTGATGACAGCTCAGAGGAAAACAACTGGTGCCAGGATGTACCACATACACCACCTATATGGGAGATGCTCAGGAGAAAATCAGTTTACATTTAGCTGATGGCTGGTCCTCAGTTGATACATTTTCCACAGTAACTTGGGTTTTGTTTCCTCCCTCCCTCTTTTTAATTTTTTTTTTCTTCCTTAAATTACAGAACCCGTGTCATTGTCAAACTTCATAATTTGAACCTTGGGGCGCCTGAGGACCGAACTTCTGTTGGAACCGTGTTTACAGGTTTGTCGGACTTTACACAATAGAGTCTCCCTTGAGTCCACCTCTTATCAGGCTAGCTTCAGGTAGCTGTGAGTAACTCCCAGTTGGTTGATGCAGGGCAGTGGTGGGTCTGGGAGTCACCCCCAAGGCAGGGACCTCCACCGGCAGTGGAATTGCGCTGGGCGGGGCCAGGGCCAGAGCTCTCGGTGAGTCTTTGTACAGTCAGGGCTTCTGCTGGGCAGGGCCAGCTGCTAATCTTGCCAGACGGCCACGGGGGCAGGGTGGGGGGGGGGGGGGGTGAGGGTGACAAGGAACATATAGGTGGCGTCTGCTGGTGAGAAACACCTAGTACAGGTGAAAGGGTGGCGGTGAGAGAGAGTTCCTACCGGTTAAGTTCTTAAAGCCATGAAGACATAAGAAAAATAACAAGGAGTGGCTGTTTGGAGTCTTTTGGACTTGCCTGGAGCTCCACCCTCGGCCAGAGGAAAGCCCCTGGGGACCAAGGCGGGAGCATCAGACAAGTTCCAGAAAAGCGCCTGTGCGCGCACCACCTCTGCGCAGCGGGTGCGGGGCGACGACCTGTCCTTAGGGCTGACCATGGCGGCTGCAGGATCTGTGCGCTCCGGGAGCCCAGCCCTTGGCCTTCCGCACCTACTGACCCTAGCGGTGAGCTCCGGGGACCATCCCAGGGGCCGGGAGAGGGACGTCGGGCCGGGGCGGCTGGCCCAGGAGGGTCATCCGGCCCCGCGACGTCTTAAACTGAAGTTGTGGGAGGTGAGGGAAGGCGCAGGAAGCTGAGCGACCTGGGCGCCAAGGTCCCGCAGGGGAGGGAGTGTGGCCGCCAGCTGTAATAGGCACGCGCGGTTGGAGACGGGGGCGGATCGCGAACGCCCAGCCAAAACTCTGGCCTCGGGGTTCCCTTGGCAGATCGGGGTGCACCGTGGCGGGAGCAAGGTTATGGGAGCCCTGGGTGCCGGTCATCCTGACTGAGGGACTACAGTGAGACACTGAAAGCCAGTGTAGTGTCATTGGGGTCAAAAGGGACATGTTACACTGGAGGGTTCTGTGCTAGGGTTGGAATGAGAGAGAGAGAGAGAGAGAGAGAGAGAGAGAGAGAGAGAGAGAGAGAGAGAGAGAGAGAGGGAGGGAGGGAGGGAGGGAGGGAGGGAGGGAGGGAGGGAGGGAGGGAGGGAGGGAGGGAGGGAGGGAGGGAGGGAGGGAGACACACACAGAGACACACAGAGAGAGACATAGAGAGAAAGAGACACTGACTAGACTTCTTGGAAATGGGCAGGAACAGAGATGACCACTAATCTCCTAAAATTCTGGGAAGTGAACTTCCTACCCCTGAGTTCTTGCCCTGGCATGAGTTTGGATTCTTCTTCTCAACTCTGATCAGATTGATTCTCCTTTAAGAAGTAAAACAGCCAAAATGTGTCTTTATTTGGGATAGGACTGGATCTCTCTAGGGAGCCAGAAGATTCCAGAATTCACCTGGGAAATAGGCTTCCAGGGAGTCAGGATTAAGAATGCTCCAGATTGTAGTTTTATTTGGGTCTCTTGGACAAGGAAAATGTTCTGTGCTAGGTGACCAACTTGATAGGGTGTCCTTTTGCTCTTAGCACCAGGGAACCAAGTGTGTGTGTGTGTGTGTGTGTGTGTGTGTGTGTGTGTGTGTGTGTGTGTGTGTGTAGGTAAGCGAGGGGCACAAAAGTTGAGGACATCTTCCATTTCTCCTGGACTCTGTTTCCACAAGGGATTCCTGAGTTTTTAGTTATTGAAAATGTGGTTGGTTACTGAACTTAGAATGTCAGTTCCAAGGAATGAATGGACTTTCAACTTTTGATCACAATTCCCGGGGCTATTCATAAACACAGGCAGGGACAGGTACTTCACATCAAGATTTTTATGGCTGAAGAAACAGCCTAGGGCAAACAATGGTCACAAAATATGCTGCTAATGACAAAGAATGAACTTTGGTTGATATCTAGAGAGAAGTTACCACTTCCTTTTATACTGCTAGGCCTTATTCTTTGAAAGAGAAGGCATGTGATAAAGCGTTGCCCAGTGCAAATTCGCACACCTAAAAGCACATGGCTTAGATCATTTTAAGAGAAGTGATTGTTATGGGGGAACAAGCTGAAGTGGAATTCCTTCACTCTCAGCTTCAGAGCCCAGGGATGAGTTGGGGGGGGTGTGGGGGGTCAAAGGAGGCTTTTGGTTACTGGCATTTTGCTTCCAAGCAGGAAAGTGTAGTCTGAGCCTCCTTAGATTGTTTTAAATTCCAATGTGGTATATGTGAACAGAGCTTTGTCAGCCTCAGAAGGGCGTGAGAAGTGTGAGGTCTACTGAAGAAGAAGAATAACTTTTTGGGGATGTGGCTGGCTCCCTTCACATCTTCTATTTCCCATACACTCAGGTAATCCCTTGACATCCCACAGTCAGCTTCTCTCCACTTCCTAATACTGCCCCACCCCACAGTGTCTCAACCACTGGAGCTTTCTTCCTGAATGCCCAGATGGTGATTTGTTCTCCACAGCCTTCTAAGATCTCCCTTGACAAGTTCAAGTGATGTGTTCTGTTCTTTTTCACATCATTTGACTCTGTGATTATTTCTTTATTCTGGAAATTAACACCTTAGAAAAAAATTTCTGACCCCCCAAAATCTGACTCCTTAGCCAGTTTCTTCAGGCCCCCTACCTCCTTTTTTTCTGTGTCTGATTTAAAGACGTAACATGAGACCTTCCCTTTTGACAGGGTTTTAAGGGTAGTGTAACAGAAAATTAACAAGTACAATGCTGTCAACAGCTTTCTGGACTCCCACATCTCACCCAACAGCAACTGTGTAGCTGTGAAGCAGCAGACCCTCCTCTTCCTGTGCCCCATGACCTGGCCACTGACCTCTTTGTTACTTTTGTCTCTTTGGCTATGGTTTCCCTCACTTGCAAATGCTGACTTTCTGTGGAGCCTTAGTCTAGTCTTGGTTAGAAGGTTGTTTTAAAATGTCACATTAGTATTACTGTTTCAGACATCACCTATAAATAACAAGCTTTTATAGTTACACATATATGCTCTGTAGCATACCATTCATTATGTTCTCAAATAATGCTTTTCTCTTAGTGTCAGAGATTTCACTATATAGAACTCCTGTGTACCTTGCTCCTTAGAGAAAAGTCTAGAAGCTTCTTTCTCCTCATTACTCCTCTTAATCCTTATTGTCACAATAAGTCCATTTTCAAAGCTACTGCACGGCCTGCTTACCATTAGTGCTTTTGCTGCTGGCTTTTGCTCTTGTTAATACTGTCTCAGTGCATAAACCTGGCTGTATGCTGGTTATGTATGAACAGGCATGTTTATGGATAGGAGTACCAAAATTGTAGAGGACAAATACAAAGCCAGTGACTGTGATTTTGGAGATGTCCTTTCTAAATAGGTTGTATATGGCTAGACAAAGCTATTTAGTAGTTCATGTCTTGTTAAATTAGTGGTTCTCAGCCTTTGGATTGTGGCCCTTAAGACAATTGGAAAACACACATATATACATTATACACATCAAACTAGCAAAATTAAAATTATGAAGTAGCAATTAAAATAATTTTATGGTTGAGGTCATCACAACATGAACTGTATTAAAGGGTTGCAGTATTAGGAAGGTTGGGAAACAGTCACATCTTTAAGGGTAGCATCAGTATAAGAATCATTGAGATTAACTTTGAGGCTACTGAGCTAGGCAGAAGTTTTGTAAAAGATAAAATTGGACCTATATTTTATGCTGAACACCACGTGAAACTCCAAGTAGATGAACTATTAAAGTACAAGATGACACCATGTGAATTACTGGAGAAACATGATGAGTCCTATAAATTTTCAGTTAAGAAACCCTATCTATGACCCATATTTCAACCTTTTAAGTTGAGAAAAGCAATTATACAAAACCAGACAGAATTCTATAGTAAAAACACAAAAATGAAACCAAGCCAAACCAAACAATGGCATAAGCTATGTTAAAAGGTAAAATTATTTGCCTTTTAACACAGAAATATTATAAGGGCAGTGTTATACACCAAAAAGTTCTTATAGGTTATGAAGAAAAATTCTAGTGTGAACAAGGACAAGGCAAATTCTAAAAATAAAAACTTATTAAAATATAAAAATAAGGAAAAGTGAGTTCAAAGGAATATTGAAATGCCTTTTCACACTTAATGGTGTTTGACAATATGCTATGTAGGCAGGAATGTTGATGAATAGAAAACTGGAAAGTTATTAGTGACAGGAGTTTTGTATGTTCCTTGTGGACATTTGTAAATCATGACACTTCTGTATCCACATTCTGTTCCATAGTCTTGTTTATTTACCAGGACTTTATATGCTCTTTTAACATTGTTGCTCTTTTTCATAGTTTTTCCTATGATCCTTTGAATTAGCTCATTTAGCTCCAGGAAATACTGTGTTGTGATTTTATGGGGGTCATAAAGTTGTAATTTAATTTAGGGTTAATGTATGTATGTTGCTGATTTTTTTTCTTTGCTGCAGCCTAGATGCTCTTTTTTTTCTGTGAAAATTCAGAAACATGTTTAGGCTTCTCTAACATAGGCGAGTCTTTCATGGGGAAGTCACAGCAGGAGAGCATGGCATTCTGTTCCCACAGGCAGGAAGCAGACAGCCTTGTGCTGCCACTCTAGGCTTCCTACTGAATTTACTCCTTTCCATTTCCACACATTTCATTGCTTTATAAAATAACTTCTTTTATACTATGTGACTGGTTTCATTTGATGACAGGTAGAGTAGTGATAGCTGTGTTTCAGCAGTTGCTTCTCTCATGGTAATTTATTGGTTGGTTTACTTGAGTTTTGTAGGCAAAGTCAAAGCAAATACAAACAGAGATATTTCCCCCTCTTTGCAAGCCCTTGCTCCTTCGTCTAAGGTATCTTCAATGTGATGTAAAGCACCTATGGTGACCTTGGAAAACCTGTTAAGTTTCTGGGTTTAGTGATGATGTCATCTACTTTTCTGGCTGCTGTGAACAAATAGCTGATGGAAGTAATTAAAAGGGAAGAGTTTATTTTGGCTACAATTTGAGGTTATAGTCTCCCTTGGTGGGAAGGTCATGGCAGAAGACTGTGGCATCTGATCCCATTGTGTAGACAGTCAGGAAGTACTGAGCATGCGTGCTGGCACTCAGCTTGTTTCTTCCTTATTACTCAGCCCTGCACCCTTACCCTTGGGGTGGTGTCACGCACATTCAGGATGTGTCTTCTCTCTTCTTTATACCTCTTGAAAATATCTTCATGAACCTACAAGAGGTGTGTTTCCACTAAATCCACAGAGAAGAATTGTAGTGGGATTATGTGTTGTCACACAGTAAATAATTGCCCTGCCTACTAGTTTAATAAAAACTCTGATTGGCCAAAGGCAGACAGGAAGTATGGGCGGGGCTACAACCCTAAAAACTCTGGAAACAGAAAGAACAGAGCAGAATGCCACAGAGAAGCCAGAAGATGCTGAGGACAACTATGCTGCTCTGAGAAAAGGAACCGAGCTGCATGGCTGAACAGGATTAGAATCACGGGTTAGTTTAAGAGCAAGAGCCACAAGTTATATGCCTGGGTCCCAGGTCAGTTAGTGTACAATTAATACAAGCGTCTGTGTGTTTGAGTGGGACTGCGGGACTGTGGGGCAGAAAGCCCAGGCCAGAATCATCAACAAGAAGGAACCATCACACGGTTGCTTCCATTGCTTTTTTTTTTTTTTTTTTTTTTTTTTAAACTCAAACCATGGATTTGAATGGAATCCCAAACCCATGCAAAGGCGCTATTAACTGTGGTCCTATTTCATATTGACGGTGTAATGGAGAGTAGCTTCCTGTACATTGTTCGTGTACCCGTGTTTCATTTTCCTCATCTCTATTGAGGTCCACAAACCAGATCCAATTGTGACAGGTCAAAATTATTTCTGATTCATCTTTCCTATTGTTTATGTTGAAATTTAATCTGTAAATCATGCCCTTCAATTCTTTTCTATTCTTGTTCATTCTTTGATGCAAAGTGGTGTTTCAAAGTCATGTTATTCATTATTGCTAGTTAGTTTTCTTATGACATTCTCCAAGTATTCTTACATGTCTTCAACAAAATGGAAGTTCTTTCTCCTGATTTATTTCTCCACAGTGTTCAGATTTATCATGTTCTAATACAAACCTGCTTAGGCAACTTACTGGAGACAAATTTTTGCTCTTTGTGTTTGTCAGTTTTTGTGGGGTTTTTTTTTTGTGCTTGGAGAAATATACAGAAAAAGATGTTAAAGGAGAGAAGATGTATTCCGGCTCAGCATATTAAAAGTTTTAGTTCATGGTTAACTGATACTATTACTTTTAGGCTCATGCAAGGCAGAAATATGAAGGTTATGGTGTAGAAAAGCTATTTATCTCGTGGCAAACAATAAGCAAAAAGGAATAAAGGAAGGAGGCAGGATCTGTCATTCACAGACTCACTTCCAGTTACTTCCTTACTTGAATCAGGAGCCAACACAAACTTCCCACCACCTCCCAACAATGCCATCAAATGAAGCATTCATTTACAGCCATTTATTAGGTTAAGCCCACACCACCCAGTTTCTCTCCGTGATTGGATATGGCAACTAGAAATCATGCCTTAGGGGTCCCTGTTTATTTTTAAACCATAGTAACTCCTTATAATGTGTTAAAAGAAATTGCATATGGTTGTTGATACTACTCAGAAACTGCTCCACACTTATTTTTCAGAGTCACTTTAATTTTTTTCTTTTTGTACTTATACATCAATCACCATAGCAATGGTTCTCAACCTTCCTAATGCTGTGATCCTTTAATACTGTTTCTTCATGTGGTGACTACCAACTATAATAGTATTTTTGCTGCTACTTCATAACTTCAACTTTGCTACCCTGATAAATCCTAGTATCTGTGTTTTTCTATATTCTTAGGTGATCTCTGTAAAAGAGTTGTTTAATCCCCAAAGGGGTCATGATCCAGCAGTTGAGAATCACCGTTTGATAGATTTCTATTTAGGTTTCTATCATCGGTCAGTTTGTACTTTTACAGTCTAAACCTTGCCTTCTCCTATCGTGACTGACTCATGACCACTCCTCAGCTGACCTCATCTGCTTCCTAGGTGAGGCTGCCTCTCCCTCATCTCTACCAGCCTATACTTCCCTGCCACAATAGTTTCATATTATATTGAACTTACAGATATGTCTTATCCTGGGGTTGAATTTTCCTGAAGATCATGCTTGCTACTGTGTGTCTATTATATAGTACACATTCAGTGAAATTTGTTGAATGTATGAATGAATGAATGTCTGGGATACTGTTTCCAAAGCAGTTGTCTTAATTAGGCCATTGAGCACCTCTACCATTAAGACTTCAGTACAAGAACCATGACCTACTTTAGAATACTGCTATACTTGCAGTTACTGTTCGGCTCCGGTTCCCATCTCTTTTCAGTGTTGTAGCCATGTAGCCAATTGATCGACTGCTGTGAACACCAGATAAGGCCACTCTGCAGTTTTCCTTTGCACTTTTGAACAAAACCTACATTTCACACTGTGACATAGGTCCTAAGTAATGTGTTCCAGACTCTTCTTTAAGGATAAAACTGGTTTTTCCTTAGTTCATCTAGATTCCGGCCTTCTTTATCATCTTCCTTGGCTTTATTCTCTCAGAACTGCTATCTGTCTTAGTGGGACGTGGCATCTGTGCACTATTCGTTCATTGGTGCATTGCAATGTGATTTGTTGAGGGCAAGGTCTTTGCTTTGCTCATTGCTGGAGCCTGTGACTCAGCTTAGCACCTCCTTATCCCTGAGTGTTGGCTGAACGGATAAGTGTTGGTTAAGTGACTGAGATATTCCCAGTCAGTCTTCTTGAGCCACAGTCCTTCACCTTCTGGCTGTGCCCCTGCTCCCTTGGCCATGCAGCCTGTGAAAATTTTCCTTTCACTTTCAATTTAAAAGTCTTTTTTTTTTTTTTTTTTTTTTTTTTTAGTGTGTGTAGGGGACATTTTTCAATTTGTAATTAAAATGTAATCTCTGCCTTATTGGATCTCTCCTATGTAGTTTACAGATGCTTTGAGACAGATTGGAAATGAAAATTTTCATCTAAATCTGGCTGATTTTAGTTTATCTAAAAGACTTCACACTTAGCAGCAGAGGCGCTGCTTGGCTTCCTTGCCTCTGGCCAATCATTTTGGTGAACTGAAGAAAGCAAAGTACACACTGTTTAGAAACATCAGCCGAAAAGTAAACAACATAATAACATTTGGGATTTCAAATGCAGGATCAGTTGGAGTTGGCTCAAAGTAGATCACTAAATAGTTTAAAACATTTGAAGTCAAGTGTTTTCTAGCTGTTAATGAGAAGTTGTGTTTTCAGAATAAGGTCCCACATTTGCATGGACCTAGATATTACCCACTTATCTCATGACAGTCACAGTGCCCTTCAGTAAGGTACCCAGGTTTGGTTCAGCAGACTATTGCTTTGGCTCTGTGTGGTGATTTATTTTATATTTAGTAAAGCCAGCCCGGAATGTCAGAGCCGTCTCTCCACCATTTTGTTTTGTTGTGTTTGTTTGTTTTTTCCAAGACAGGGTCTCACTGTTTAACTGTCCTGGCTTTCCTGGAACTTGCTTTGCTGACCTTGAACTTGGAGTTATGGGATTAAAGGCGTAGGTCACCACTCAGTCTTTCCCATGCTGGGATTAAAGGTGTGAGTTACCATTGTCTGACCCTGGTGGCTTGACTATTGGTAGATCTGTTCTCTGATACTCTAGACTCATTTTATTAAATATAAAATAGATCGCCACAGCTCTGTAGCTCCTGGGATATTGATCACTTCTGGAAACAGTGTAATGTAATGCTGATTTTATATTTTCCTCTTCCCTATGTATGTTTGGTACAGTCTCACACATATTGCTACTGGATCCTCACTCTGCTGCCCCAGTCAGTAAAGAGACTAGAAAATTTGTTTTATAAAATAAAATAAAATAAAAACAGTTCTAAGAAAGGATGTGACTCCCTGAGTACTAAGTGCATTGTAATGAAGAGAACATAGGGGACCTATTACACTTTGAGCCAGCTCCTTCATGTATTTCAAGTTTCTTGCGCGGGTACATACTTCTTATTTTATTTTGTTACTTTAAATCAAATAAATTTTGTGTAACTATATGTGTATGTATATGTGTATACTCAAGTAGTTAATGTTTCTTTTTGTAATTAAATGGATATTATTATGTAATTGAGACTTAGGTAAACTCTATTTATTAGAAAGAGCCTGTGAGTGTATGACACTAATCTGCTTGTTCTAGATCCTGGCACTTGCCTGTGATGCATGTAAAGAAGTGATTCTTCAGGTCCCTTCGGAACTACCTGCTGAGAAATTTATTGGCAGAGGTAAAAGAAGCTGCAGTATGTAATAAGTCCTAATGTGCTATTAACTATGAGGTATTCATGTTAAAAGTGAATGATGCAGTCATTTTAACACTTGTTATATCATATCTTTATTAAAAAATGATTATCCGAAGAAGATAAGAAGATTAAGTTTATGTAATGACACACTTTTGACATTTATATTGCTGAAGGATATTGTATATGCTAAATGTTTCTAAGCATTTGAGAAACCATATTGAAATTAAATTATTTTTTGAGTTTGAAGGTGTTGTTCTTGGATTTCCATCATATGTTTCAACCTCTTACTGCATTTTATTTCCACTGTTTTTTAAGGTGTGTTGGTCATCAAACAAACCCAGGCCATTTACATACTGAGCAATCTACCCTGAGCTATATCTTTAGCTCCATGTGCTTCCTTTCATCAATCAATTATTTTTATTTTCTTTAACTTATTAAATAAGTATACGTGAGTGTATGTGTGTGTGTGCATGTGTGTGCACATGCACACACAAACATAGGGCAAGAGCTTTACCCCCTGGCATTTACTTGGCCTGTCAATTCTTTATATGACTTAGTTGTATAAGGAAAAAAAATCAACCCACTATGACCACAATATGTTAACTATTCTTCATTCAGTGTAGACTTCAGTAGCATTTCAATTTAATAACTGATTTCTTTAATTCAGGTAGTGTACAATCTCTAAAAGCTAATTTTAGTTAAGAATGGAAAAAAAACCATTTTTAATATTGTGTTAAATGTTCAAATACTGGAGTTCACATTCTTTTGTTTCCAGTGAAATATCTCTTCAAACAGGTGTAAAAGAACATTAGAAGCAATATATGTGTTTAGGGAGGACATTAAGCATATAGTTTCATATATGATTTAAAAATACATTATAATCCAGTGTGAATGTGACTTGAGTGGTTTGCTCCCCTTGCAATACATACTTTATATACCTTTGAATTGTATGTTGCTAAAGTGACTACTGTTTATATTTCCTCAGTAAACCTAAAGGACTGCCTTAAAACAGCAAATCTAATTCATCTGAGTGATCCTGATTTCCAAGTCTTAGAAGATGGTTCTGTCTACACAACCAATTCTGTTGTTTTATCCTCCGGCCAAAGAAGCTTTACTATATGGCTTTTTAACAAGGACAGCCAAGAATCAAGAGAGCTATCAATCCATTTAGAGGGTCCAGTAGAGGTAAATAAAGTGGTATGCCGGAAGCACAATGGCGTCTCTTTAGGATTAACTGATACCACCAAGGACAATGTGGAAGCAGAGAAGATGGGCTGGTATGGGTGGGAGGTGCATGGAAGCCGTGGACTACAGTGTTTAGTGAAGGAGGCTTGGATGTGCAGCAAATGTAATTACAGGTTTTGATCCCTGTCATTTGGAATAAGCCACATTGAGAACTTGAACTTGAGATAAGACACAAAGCAACACTTTTTTGATATTTGGAATAGATTTCCAAAATCAAATTTGGAAACTACCATCTCTTCTTTAAATATTTTTTCTTTCATACATACTAGTGTTAAAAGAGTCTCTGTTTCTTGTCTTCTTGAAGAAGAGAATTCAGTCCAAAGATAGTTTAAGTGGATGTTTAGTTAGCCAACTCAAGTCAAGCAATGAACACGTCAAAGAGAGATTGGATTGTGCGTCCAAGGCAGTCATCAACTCAGTGAATTTTGCATTGTGGACCTTAAAGAACTTTTATTAATATTCACGAGCTGGGTAGCATATTTTGACGAAAAGGTGATCCTTTTTTTGGTGTCATGTTATGATGGACCACATATATTTTTAGGAGTTTTCTTTCTGTGATCCTCTAGAAAAGCTCACAATAGGAGCGAGAGACAGAGAGAGGGAGAGGGGGGGAAGAGAGAGAAGGAGGGTCAAGCTACAATATAAGTGATAAAATGATGTCAGGCCTTAGAGGATGCAGACTCCTTGTTAGGACACATTTGTGGGAGAATGCCATAGTGCTTTAGTTTCTAATTTAACAAGAATAATCTGTGTCTTCAAGGTGTTTAACCTCAAAGGGCTTATGACTACCAGGAGTCTCTCCCTCCTGGATACAGCTACAGCATTCCTCCTTTGCCTCACCTTTAACATCTTGCCTACCCTGTGTTGTTATCGTGGCTTGTAGTCTTAGAAGACAGATAACAAGGGAGAAAGTTTGGACCACCTATGTGCCTGTTGATTGTGACCCAAAGGTGAAAGTCTCCTTAGTAGTCCCTAAGCCTTCTCCATGGAAGCAGTCTGTCACTTGTTTCTCTCTTTTGTCGACAGACATCTGTTGGGCCCTGGCTCTGACTAGTTGCTGGTGAGTGGAATCTGCTTATGCTAAGTGTGGGAGTGAAGCCCTCCCAGTCATTCTCATTGTATGGCCTTCCTCTTGTGTTCTCATGTGGCAGTGTGGTAGCAAGAATGTGCTTTTCATTGTTGCATCTATTCTTCTAGCCCATCTCTCCTTCCATATTTCCACCAGGTATTTGAGAGTGTGGTTGGCATAACACAGCAACAGTTTTACTCTTTCTCATTATTGTTATTACATCTGCAGTATTGAAGATCAGTGTGGTTTTGAATCACCACCATGGGTTTGCACCTCCCTAGCCAGTCTTCATGAGAGGAGATGGAAGTATCAGCTCTAATTTCTGGGGATGAAGTCATCATTTACCGTAACAATTAAGGTTTCTATTTCTTGTCTTCCACATCAAGGACGTCAATAAAAGACTGCACACAGAGAAAGTTCTCAGCCGTGCCAAGAGAAGATGGGCTCCTATCCCTTGTTCCATGCTAGAGAATTCCTTGGGTCCTTTCCCACTTTTCCTTCAACAGGTATAGTTTTCTTTGTCTGCTAAGATTTGTCATTTCCATTTTCAAAAACTGATTAATAGCTATTTAAAAATAATTGCACGGGGGCTGAAAATGTATCTCAGAATACTTGCCTGTCATGTTCAAGACCTTGGTTGAATCTTTATTAATTAAAAATATGTTAAAAAAATAAAAGTTGCATGTGCATATCTGAATGGAAGGTTTAAGTATCATATTTCAACATATATAAGTATTTTCTAGCAGTCTTGTTCACATTTTCAGCTTTAGTGATGCAAGAGCAATTTATAAGAACTGTTAAGATCATCTAGCATCCTAAAGCATGGTTCTTTAAACAACCCCCCCCCCCCAGCCAATAGGAGTATCACAATAGGGCTAGTCTATAAAATACAAAAATATATGGCTCAATAAAGATAAAAATTACAGAGCTGAAGGAGGACACAGGCTTTTTAGTCATTTTTCTCAGGTATGTTTCTTTCCTTTCTCCAAGTTTTCTAAATTAAGTTATAAATTAGTGCACAGAATAACGGGTTCCCTATTACATCCTTTCTGTGTCCATCACTGCACGCTGCTCATGCCCGTCTCTCCACTATCCAGCTTCTCCGTTTTTATCTCTCTTGCCAGCCCCATCTACCAAGTCAATTTTTTAAAGAACATTTTTTGTTTTATGTGTATATACGTCTACAAGAATTTATGTGCATCACATGCATATAGTCCTGTGGGGCCAGAAAAGGACATCAGGTTCCCTGGAGCTCAAGTCATGAATGGTTATAGGATCTGGGAACCAAACTTAGGTCTTCTGAAAGAGCAAGGAGCTTCCAATCTGAGGCAAGGTTCCACCTTGTAGCTCCGTTTGTATTCATTTTATTCACCATTAAGCTTGACAGAGAAAGATCCTTTCAAGCATATATTGTACTTTTAACATGTCCATTCCCATCCACTTACTTCTTTCTCTCTTTCCAGTTCCACCAGTCTCCTTCCTTCCTCCAGTCCTCCTTCTGCCTTCATGTCATATAAATTATATATATGTATGTACATAATATATATGGTTAGAGTATAAATACACACACACACATACACATACACACACACACACATATATTCCAGATTCAAAAAATGAGAGAACTATAATTTTTTTCAGAGTTTGTCTTTTCCACTCAGACAGGTCCTGTTCTGTGCCTGCGGCTGGCCTTATGTCCCTTATCTCCTTTCCTGTCTTTATTTTTCCTGTGCTGGTACTATAGGCATATTCTAACATGCCCAGTGAAAACTTGTTTTTAAAATACTTTGCCAAATACAGTTTAATCTTAGCACTTAAATAAAGTGGCAACAGATAATTATTCACTCTCATATTGCTATGTGTTCTCATACAGAGATGTCCCAAGTATTCGGTTTGCATATATAATGTTTAGTCTTTGCAGTATTTCTTGAATTCGAAAATAAGATTCTGTTACAGGACTTTGCAAGTAATTTGTTTTTGAAAAATTTCAATCATAATTCCTTGTTTTATTGCTGCATTTTTTTAATGTAGATAAGACAGGGGACTATTTTTTATTCTGTAGCTGGCAGTGTGATAGCATAAACATACCTCTGAAAACTGCTGAAATAAAGACATGTCTCATGTATACTGTCTTCTTTCTAGATCCAATCTGATACGGCTCAAAACTACACCATATACTATTCCATCAGAGGCCCAGGAGTTGATAGAGAACCTCTAAACTTATTTTATGTGGAAAGAGATACTGGGAACCTGTTTTGCACTGGTCCTGTAGATCGTGAGCAACATGAGTCCTTTGAGGTAAGGTCTGAAGATCATGTGCTGTATTATCTTGGGTTTCTATTGCTCTAATGAAACACTTTCCAAACAAGCTGGGGAGGAAAAGGTTTATTTGGCTTATGTTTCAACACTATAGTCCATCACTGAAGGAAGTTGGTACAGGAACTCAAACAGGACAGGAACCTGGAGGCAGGAGCTGATGCAGAGGCCATGGAGGAGGGATACTTTCATCATGGCTTGCTTAGCTTGCTTTATTGTAGAACCCAGGACACAGTCCCACCAGTATTGTTCTACTTACAATGGCTGGGCCCTCTCCCATTAATCTCTAATTAAGAAAATGTCCTACAGGTTTACCCACAGCCCAGTCTTCTGGAGGCATTTATTCAACTGTGGTTTCCTCCTTTCAGAGGCCTCTAGCCTGTGTCAAGTTGACATAAAACTAGCAGCACCATGTTGATTAAGACTCAGTCACTGTGTCTCTCATTCCCATTTCACCCACTTTTCCCCCTGAGGTTTTCGTTGGCGTTCTGGCTACAGTCGATGACAGAATTGGCCTGAAGCAAACAAATTAAACAGAATAAATAAAATTCATTGCTGTTAGTTTGTTTTGGTCCTATTTTTTCCTTTTTTTTTAATTTTCTGAAGGGGTAAACACATTGGCAGCATTTGTTTGTTTCAAGAAGCTCTTTGTGGAGTGAGGCTGTCTCAGGAGCAGTTAGCAATTGGCGGTTAGCTGAAGCTCAGCCTTTTGCAGAAGGAGAGTTGATTATAGTGAGATCAGGAGGATGGGGAGCCTTTAGCAAAGCTCACTGAGTCTTTCAGATGTCTCATGGATTTCCCCTGTGGGAACAAGTGTTCTACAAAATCCTGACCTCATGCTGCCTTGATTTGCCAGCGGGACATGCTCATTTTACTTACCTCATTTTTCATTAGTTTATACAATTTTGGATGAGTTCTTTTCTTATTTATGAGGAAAGACAACTAACCATATAGACACACAAGCTCTGAGTCTGTGCTTACATTTAGGATTGCTGCAGTGTGGCTCTTTAAGTTCTACTGTTTCTATGACAGTTGTTATAAAACTGACTGGGTTTATATGCATTATAATATTAAAAGGAATAAATTGTAAGGGTGGGTGGCACCCCAGAGTCCATACAGGACTCATCCAGACACCACATTCTCAGCCCAAAGAGATTATTACTCCGGAGGGGCAAGCATGGGTGTGTGTGGCTACCTTTGGATTGGGCAGAGGCAGACAGCAGCAGAAGCAGCAAACAGCAGGCAAGTGTTTCTGCAGGAGTGGATTTTTAAGGAGATAAAGGGGGAGCCTGGACTAGGGTGAATTGATAAATCCTGTTTGGACATATTAGCAAAATAATGATTTTTGATCGTTGGACCCCTGTGTTCTATCTCAGGAATGAGTTGGTGATTAAATAAGAGAATGGATTTGGTGGCTTTTGGAATGTAATCTAACAGGTTTTAGCAACGGAGAGGGAAAGGGAAAGGCCTGTAGGCACCACATTTGCCATGGTTGGACCTGTTTTTGCCATGATCAGACCTGCTAGAGCCCTTCATAAAATCCCATACAAAATCTGTAGCCACTAATTTATTCTCTTTTTAATCTCTGCTTTCCAAGTAAAAACATGCTTAGGAAATAGTAGATATAGATATAACCATGGTGATACCTAAAATACTAATAGAAAATAAAATAATACCTGAGTTAACTGTGCCCAGAATTTGCAGTGTAAATTAAAAAATACCCAAAAGTTGTACTTAAAATCTATGTATCTAAAATTGTCAGACAGAAAAAATCAATATTTTTGGTAAATATAATAATAATAATAAATATATTTATTAATGACATATAGCAATGGTGAGGAAATTAAAATTATACACGGTAGTATAGTAGATCATTATAAATATATTCTGTGGCTGCAGGGAATCTGGTGTTTATTTCATCACAGTCCTGTCTGCATCACAAAGCAGTAATAATGGAAGGCAATAGCTTCAAGCCTAAGTAGTTTATAATGAAAGCCAAAGCAATCAGTTGTATGATGTTTCTGGCCCAGACTTTCTGGCCTTGTCTGGTGGCCCAGACTTTCAGATTCACAGTCCCTTAGTCCCACTGAAACACACAGACACTTGTATTAATTGTACTCTGATTGACCTGTGGCCCAGGCATACAACTTGCTAACTCTTTACCCTTAAACTAACCCACTATTCTTATGATTTTCTGCCTTTTTCAGAGCAGCATAGTTATCCTCTGCATCTGTGGCATCTCTGTTGTCAATGTGGCATCTCTGCTCTGTTCTTCCTGTTCCCAGAGTTTTCATAGTCTAGTAGCCCCACCTACGCTTCCTGTCTGCTTTCAGCCAACCAGTATTTTTATTAAACTAGTAGGTGGGATAATTATTTACAACATAACAACATAATCCCACTATAGCAATTGGAAGTCATTCTTCATTTGAGGGGTTGCTGAGAGTGTAGCTCAATGGAGTGAGCACACTAGACCTGTGTGAGGTCCTGTAATCCATCCCCAGCACCACCAAAACAAAATGTAGTTATTTTCTGTAGGCGAATCTTCTTTGAGCCAACAGCTCACAAAAACCAACATGGAGACTTCTTATTAATTATGAAAGCTTGGCCTTAGTTTATGCTTGTTTCTAATTAGCTGTTATAACAACCCATTTCTATTAATCTACCTCTTCCATGTGTCTCATGGCTTTTACCTCTGCTCCTGCATGTCCTGCTTCTTCTGCATCAAGCCTCTGACTCTTCTTTCTTTTTCTGGAGACCTCTCTGTCCCTAGAAGTCCCGCAATTGGCCATTCAGCTCTTTATTGAACCACTCAGAAGGCACATTGGCAGATACATCTTCGCAGTATACAAAAAAATTACTCCACAATGATTTTCACTTTTTCCTGATTTTACTCTATTCACAGCTGACCGCCTTTGCAACAACTCCAGATGGGTACACGCCAGAGTACCCACTGACCCTCATCATTAAAATAGAGGATGAGAATGACAACTACCCGATTTTTACAAAGACAACATACAGTTTTACAGTTTTGGAAAACAGTGTAGTTGGTAAGTCGCTACCAGTGATACAGGGCAGCTTGGCTGGGCTTTGGTTCATAAACTGAGCCTCTCTGTGACCAGAGGAAAGTAGCCCACTGTGGTGCCAAGAACGTGGGTACTGGAAGGAGTTTTCTTCTGTCTTTCACTAGTCTCATTTGAAAAGCTGCAATTTCTTATCTAATAAATGCGTTATCTGTAGACCAGATTATCAAATAGACTACCTAGAGGCATGCTGGTGCTTCAAGAAATAAATTACTTTAATATGAGAGGTAAGTGAAATGCTTCTAAGAGAGAGTTTGTACAAAAAGTCATTCAGCACTTGGAGACTTGTTAGCTAAACTTCTAATGACTAAGTGGAAGGTAGTATCCTGGGCGTGACCAAATGTCACTGAGAACAATACACAGATTTTCTCAATCTTGTCTTCAGGCCCAAATTGGCTGGATGTCAGACTGCAGCTTTGGGGACTTAGGAAGACTGAGCAAATAGAATTTTTAGAGAGAACTGCCTCAATGGTTAATTTAAGCACAGGTCTGCAAATAGAAAAAGAGATTAAGAATAATTAGAACATCCCAGTAGAAGGTCAGAGTTCACAGAGTGACAGCATAATCATTTGTAGGAGCCCACATAAAAAATACAGTAAAAATAGGTGATGGGGTCACCAGATTCCCAAAACATTAAAACGTGAACATATTTAGTAGGAAGTATTATTTTGTGTAAGTATCAATTAACTTATAAAACCATGATCCTGATTTGTAATAATGTACCCCAGAAGGCTTCTGAAGTAGGCAGAAAAGAGTGAAATAAAATACATACATGAGAGTTTGGTAATTGCACAGTAACTTTTCCTCCGCAGGCTCTGTTGTGGGGGAGGTCTGTGCAACTGACAATGACGAGCCCGATACAATGCACACTCGGCTGAGATACTCCATCCTGGAGCAGTCGCCTTCCCCACCCACCTTATTTACTATGCATCCCAGGACTGGAGTGATCACAACCACATCATCTCAGCTGGACAGAGAGGTAACAAATGTCTGCCGAAAAACCTGGCCTGGAGCGTGGCTTTTCAGAGCACTCCATCTCAGTTGGACAGAGTGATGACAAGTGTTGGTAGATAAATCTGGTTATTTAAGAGCACAGATACTTTATCTCTAAGTCAGAAATGCTGCAAAACATGAACCTTTTTGAGCACTGATTTGGCGTTACTAACAATTTAAAACCCAACCTCATAGACAGGTTGCAGCTCAAATCAGGCATGTTAAATTATGATGTAAGATTTCCTTTGTGTGTCAGGAATGAGTGCAAAACACAATTTTGCATCTAAATGTGGGCCTGACACTGAGATATTCCATGATGTAGATTCAAGTATTCTAAAATCTATAAACACATGAAACACTTCTGGTCTCCAGACCCTTTAAATGAGGTTATGCCTGCCTGTCTCTGAGTATCACTGGTTTGTGTGTGTGTGTTTCTGGAAAGCAAGTTAAGTTCACAACTTTAGAAAGTTTATTATTTCTGTTATGCAGTGGTTACGGTTACTTAATAGCATGCTAATTTAGAAAATTGAGGTTATTCTTCTGAATTTTTTCTGAAATCAAAATTTTCATGGAGGTATATTTGTAGTACTAAACAAGGAAATGTTACATAAAAAAGAGTGAACCTTCTCAAGACAGGCAGAAGTGTGTTATCTACTGAGAATTGTGTGTGTGTGTGTCTTCAGCAGTCTTGCTTATGTTTTCCCCTTACATAGATAACAATACCTCACACATGCAGCCTCTGCTTCCCATTTAAGCTAACTGCTCATATCTACACTTACCAGGACTTCTAAATGCACATTAGATGCAGTGTATAAAATTTAACTTGTCAGCAAGTTTTCTTTCCCATATTTCCTTAGTAAAATGACTTTAGTCAGTTCCCCTCCTGATAATTTTTCTAGTGTCACTATGGAGTCATGCTCTCAAGCTGTGTTAGATGTCTCCCCTCTCCTTCCATTTAAAACTTTCCTAAGCATGTTGATATGGTTTCTGAGAATGTTTTACTTGTATATTATGTACTTGTAACTACCCTATTAATCATTTACTTAGTTCCTTATCCAACTATTATATTACTCCCCAAAATACTATTCACCTGAATTCCATTTTGCTGGGCTTATTTATTGTCTATAATCTTTAATCTTTTAGTAGTACCTATTAGGTATTACTTTGAATCTCAAAATTTCCAACAGGAGCTGGATAGATGGCTCATCATTTACAACTTGCTGCACTTTTAGGGACCTGGGTTCAGCTCCTTCACCACATCTTCTGACCTCATGGTCTTTGACATGTTCTACACATACATGCACTCAGGCACACGTGCATAAAACTAAAATAAGACAAAAGATTTTTAAAAATCTTTCCTATTAGATATATTTTCTGACTTCCAAATACTGACAAATGATTAAACATTCTCAAACTATCATGTTTTCACTTCCCTTTATATCTTAATGGTTGACATAGTTATGCCAAGTTATTATTGGCAACAAATAGTTCATATTATTGAAGTGATTTAACTAACGTTAATCAGAACAACTTTCATGTATAATACTGCCCTTTGGGATAGAAATGACTAACAATCAAGAAAACAATTCCAAAAAACCATCAAAATGGCTTGTTAGGCTTCCAAACCAATGAATAGTCACAGCCTCTAAATGAATAATTGCAGACATGCAGAGACCACTTAGCGGGTAAGAGTGCCCTGAACCTTAAACCACAACAATCTCCAGCCCCAAGGGATCTATATTCTCTTTGAGGCTCTCTGATCACCTTCTCCAAACACACACATGTATACATGGTGACAAACAATGAAAATAAATCTCAAAAAGTAAAAGAATTTTGACGACAGAAACAGTTACAAACATCAGACATACAAAGGAGCTTACTAAATAGTGCTTGGTGGTAATTTTTTTTTATCTCAGATTCCAATTTTTGTGTGCTGTTAAGCCTTTTTAAATATTGGAGTTTCTCTTTCATCTGCAGATAAAACAAATTGGCATCTTAGGTGATAAAAACCCATTTGTTTGCTTTCTCATCCACTGACTGTTTTTGATAAATCTCATGGTCTTTGATGCAAAGGAAATGTGTTTGCCTCCTGGCAATGGCAGCCTGAGGTGTGTAAGTGAAGTCAGGCACCATTCAAGCTGCACACATAAGATGTTTGTGGGAAAGATACATGTGAGTAGCATAAACATTGATACTCTAGTTTTTCATTAGTTAATGGTGAAGACAGGAAAGATTAACAGGGGCTTAAATTATGAAATGAGGGTGGCTGAGAGGAGAAGAGCAGTCATTTTTGTTATAATATTTTTAAATATAAAAATATACTTTGGATGGGACATAAAATATTTTCAACAACGCTATCAATATTCAATGTACTCATGACCACAGTGATTCTCTTCCTTTTGAAAGTTGGCAAAGTTAACTGATTATATATTCTGAGTTGGTAGCACTTTGCATTTGAGAAATGACTCAGTTTTCATATATTGGTTGCACAATTCCTAGAGCAAGGCCCTCTTTCTAGATGTAAATGCTGCTAACTGGCACAATGTTCTTCTAAAATATTAGTGCAAGAAAGGCTACATAGTAGAAGTCAGGATTTTACTTGTAAACATGCTGCTTTTTTGCCTAATGGTTACATTTTCTTTGATTTCAGTTAATTGACAAATACCAGTTGAAAATAAAAGTGCAGGATATGGATGGCCAGTATTTTGGTTTGCAGACAACAGCAACCTGCATCATTACTATTGGAGACGTGAATGACAACCTGCCAACATTCACTCACACTGTTGTAAGTGTGTGATGTTTATTAGAGAGAAATGCATGACATAGTGTCAGTTTTAAAGCATGCACATCTCTTTCTGTGACCCATGGTTTGGCATGAAATGTTCACGATGACTTGGGGATAGAGCTTTAAACACAAGAACCTGGTGCTTTGGAATTTGTAAGAATGAGGCTTACTTCCTATGGTGATCTTGTTTTTTGAAGGTTAATTAATGAGGCTTTATTCTTTTTATTTTTATCTTTTTAGTATGAGACATCAGTGGAAGAAAATAAAGTTGATGTGGAAATCTTACGTCTTACTGTTCAGGATAAAGATTTAGTTAACTCTCCTAACTGGAGAGCTACTTACACCATTTTAAAAGGCAATGAAAATGGAAGTTTTAAAATTGTAACAGATCCCAAATCCAATGAAGGCATTCTGTATGTGGTTAAGGTAAGAAATAATTGGTAAATTAGATGTTTGTAATTTATAATGGGAAAAATATATTCTGGTAAATAAAGACATAAAATATGAAATAGGTCATTATTAACACTGTCTTATTCATATATATTAAATGGAATGAACATGCTCACTTTGAGTAACAAGAGGTTTTTTGTTAGTTTGTTTTGTTATTAATTTTTTTGGTTTTCTTGTGTTTCAGTCTTATTCATGGTCCATCGCCAAGGGAAGTCAGGCAGGAACTCTAAGCAGGAACCTGGAGGCAGGAACTGAAGCAGAGACCATGGAGAGACACTGCTTATCGATTTGCTCTCTCTAATTAATTAATTTATTTTCTTAGATAGCTCAAGAACACCTTCTTGGGAGTGGCATCACCCATAATGTGCTGGGCTTCCACATCAATCATTAATCAAGAAAATGCCCTACAGGCTTTCCTACAGGCCAGGGTTAGGTGGCATTTTCTTAACTGAGATTTTTTTTCTTCTCAGATAACTATAGCTTGTAGGAAGTTGTAAAAACTAACTAACACAGTCACCATTGACAAAAACATAATTTTAAAACATGTTTGTGTTTTATTCATGTGGCATAGTATCAGTTTTCTAACATATATTTAACAGTTTAAAAACTAGCATAGCTTTGATACCAATGGACAGAGCCAATTACAGACTATTCTGTTTCTGGGTCAAGGAATTACTTAAATAAGTCACACCTGGTCAGACCCACAGGGTGACTACGAGTGGTCTATTTCTCTGTATATTGCATGTAGTACAGTTTTATCATCCAGGGTCATGGCATGAAACTCAAGCACTCAGTGACATCCCCATTTCCAAGACCTCTTTCTGATACTATTTTTGCACATAGGAATCAGACCTGGTACCCACACGTCTTTGACTTTAGATGCATATGTCACAGGTTCATTTATGTGACATCATTAAGTAGAACATAATTCTATCCTGGGTCTAGAGCAGTTGGGGGGGGGGGATGTCAAACAACTCTTTCACAGTGGTGGCATATCAGATATCCTGCATATCAGATATTTACATTACAATTCAAACAGTAACAAAATTACAGTTATGAAGTAGCAACAAAAATAATTTTGTGATTGAGGGTCAACACAATATGAGGAACTGTATTAAAGGTCCACAGCATTAGGAAGGTTAAGAAGTAGGGATCTAGAGAATTATCCATTTGCAAACATTCTCAAGGACTGTGGATCAAAGTTGATAAATCCATTTTGTCACAATGATACAAATTAGCTGCAGTTTCTGGGTTAATTTCTGTTTTAAAACAACAAAGAAAAGCTCTTTAAGTGCTGTGTCTTACTTGACCCAACTGTTGCCCCAGTCCTAAAATCAGATAGTATCTCTGGATCATTCCATAAACTGTCCCCTTTACCTCACTAACCAGGCACAATGGAGCATGCTTTCTGCTGTCCTTGGAAGAAGTGATTTCAACAAGGAATAAATAATGCCTCTAAGCTTTCTTGTCCTTCCACACTTCTGGTGTTGCCTTAGACTCAACGCAGATTTAGGTTAGATGAATTTCTTCTTTCTATTAGCAGGAGGATGGCAGCCATAGAGTCTAACAACAGGCCCTTCCAGAGGGGCTAAAGGAAGGATTTATGAAGGTAGACATCAAAGGCGTACATTATAGTTACCCATGGAATACACAGCTGGGCAAAAGTAGCTTTTTATTGCCCTCACTTGGTTCTCTTTCCCATTGTGTAATAATAAAAGGACCACTTTTCTTCTTGTCCTACAGTGATAAGCAAGTTTGCAGAAGCGAAAGGGACACAGTTAATATCTCACACCCCAGAACACCATTATCTTATTCTTATCCCATCTTAATATGGTTCCACGACAGGAGGGTGGTATGTAAATTATCACACAGGTCTGAGCACTTTGGGAGAAGTGTCACTGATGACTGGGATAGGCAGTTTATTTCTGAGCAGGCAATAACTCAGGACCATCAGGTTAGGGCTGGTTTCCACCTCCCCACATAAACATTTTATGGGGCCAGGGCTATAGTTGTGTGCTGCTCTAGCATATACAAGGTTCTGGATTCAAATCCTAGACCAACATAAAGTGTGCATGGTGGCATATACCCATAAGCCCAGCATTTGGGAGGTGGAGACAAAAAGGTGAGAAGTTATTGTCATTCT
Source organism: Phyllotis vaccarum (assembly GCA_033318265.1). NCBI lineage: Eukaryota > Metazoa > Chordata > Mammalia > Rodentia > Cricetidae > Phyllotis > Phyllotis vaccarum. Next base: position 65,607,036 of record JARWLC010000009.1, read on the forward strand.
TCTCCCCATAAGTGATTTCAAGGCCTATCTTATATACAGGAGGCCAAAGGAAAACCAAATAAACTAACCAAACAAAGTTCCACCACCACCACCACCCAAAAAAGCCCTCTTAAAAATTTAACCCAGTTTTCACTCCCAAATCCAGTATAAATAGCTGTTGTTCTGAAGACTCTAAGACCAGTTGTTCTAAAGAAACTAGTGTAAAATAACAACCCATACCAAAAATTGGAGTGTCTAGGTGGTTATCTTTTCCAGATCTATGGTACTTTTCACTTTAAATTTAAATTTAAAATTTCTTACTTCTTCAGCGTTCAGAGGAATGTTGTTTGTTTATTGCTGGCTCTACCTGAATTACTTATTTGAAAGACACCCCTACCCTCCCACCACCCATCTCCCCCCACCCCGCAAAGTGCATGGTTCAAGCCTGAGTTTATTATTCTAATGATTGTTCCCAACTGGGCACTTACCTGTTTCCAGCTCAGAAAGTGCTATGTGTAGTGAACTTCACCAGCTGTTTAAGGGTTTGATCTGATTTTCAGCACATTTCTTACAGCCTCTGAACTATGAAGAACAGCAACAGATGACCCTGCAAATTGGTGTAGTTAATGAAGCCCCATACACTAGAGAGGCTAGTGCAAGGTCGCCCATGAGCACAGCCACGGTGACTGTGACTGTGAAAAATCTGGATGAGGGCCCCGAGTGTATTCCTTCAACACAAACCGTGCGGATTCAAGAAAACGCACCAGCTGGCACTAGGAACAGCGGGTATAAGGCTTACGACTCGGATACCAGAAGCAGCAGTGGAATAAGGTATCTGTAATGCTCCTGTGCCTTTCACGTTTATTTACAATACTAGAAAAGTCCTTAACTTCTTTCATTAATGGCATTATGACTTGACTCATGGTAATTCTTGGCCGTGTTACTTCACCATGGTTAATAGGTACAAGAAGTTAAGTGACCCAAGAGGGTGGGTCACTGTTAATGAAGACTCAGGATCCATCAGCATTTTCCGAGCCCTGGATCGAGAGGCTGAGACTGTCACAAATGGCATCTATAATATTACAGTCCTTGCGTTAGACACAGGTAAGAAATCTGTTTTAAGGCCAGCCACCGCATCTTCAGTTGTATACTCCCCCAGTTTTAAAGTCAATGATGTATTTTTTTGTTTTAATCTTATGGTGCAAAGGATCAAACCCAGATCTTCCAGATGCTCGGTAAAACACTCTGCTACCAAGCCCTACCACCAGCCTAACTTGCATGCCTGATCTCTTGAGACAGGGTCTCACTGTATAGCCCTGGCAAGCCTGGACCTCCCTATGGAGACCACATTGGTTTTGATCTCATACAGATATATCTGCAACTACTTCTAAGTGCTGAGATTAAAGGTGTTTGTCATCATGTCCGACCTACCAAACATATATTTTTAAAACTGGCCTCATATATTCTCAGTTTATTTTTCTCTAGTAGAACTTAGAGTAACTAATTAATAAATTAAGTTTGCTATCATTTACTAACTATTGTCAGCTAATATTATCTTTAGCATTAGATACAATTATAAGATAATGTGGCCTAAGATATGACCAGTGAGATGGCTCTGCTGTTAAAGTCTTTGCTACCATGTCTGATGACCCGAGTTTGATACCTAGGTGAAATGAACTTCTGAAAGCTGTCTGGTTTTTTTTTTTTTTTTTTTTTTTAAATCTACACTATCATTCATCAAAATTAAACAAATGTAATAAAAATTAAAAGAAAAGTAAATTTCGTCTAATAAAGTTATAGTATATTAATGATAGCCATCAAAAACTTGGAAAACTATTTTAGAAAAATGTATTTATTTATCTTGCAACATTCAGGATAGTCCATAAGAGGGAGAAGGTATTTAGTTACATAGTAGACATCTAGAAACATTTTATGGGAAGCCAGTAGTCTCTTTGGGGGTTAGAATCCCAGCTAAGCACATTAAACAAAATTAACTCAGTCACAGTTGGTAGTGTGTTAGGAAATGAGAGGATCAAACCATGATTCCACACACCCCACTTTTGGTTTTGATGCTATGATGAAATGGCCAGATAAAAGGCAATTTGGAGGAGAAGAGGCTATTTCAACTCATCATTCCAAGTCATAGCCCATCTTTTTAGGCAACTCAAGACAGACACATGAAGCAGGTAGTCATATCCAGTCATGAGCAGAGAGAATGAAAGCATATATACTTAGTGCTCTTCTGGATTTATTCATTCCTATAAGATCCAGGGCTCAAAATCTAGGGTTGGTGATACCTCTTGATAGCTGGTCTACCCACCTCAGTTACGGTTGTCAAGACAATCCCCCTACAGACATGTCAACATGCCAATGTGATTCCACTTCACGACAAGCTGACAATTAAAACTAACTCACACTATATAATAAAATAAAATATTATGTTTGTGCACCCTGAAAGGTCAGAAAAATATGAGTACAGTGATTGTGTATATAAGACCTCTTCAGTGTGTAAAATGTAATTATGTTATATCTTTGTTTGGGCATTGTACATAGACAATCCGAGTACTTGGGTATTGGAAGCAATAAGATCAATATAGGGAAAGTCTCTGTTACATAAAGTTTGAGGTTAGCCTGAGCTACCCTAGACACTCTTTCCAAAACAAAACAAAGCAAAAAACAAAAAACTTTGAAAACCAAAAGTGCATTTGAACTTTGTGCATTTGTAAAATGAATGTGCGATTAAATAAGCATACCTCATTATGCTCCAACTTGCAAAATTAGATTGTAGAAGGGATTTTAGAAGATTATTTAGGTATTACAACTCTGAATTAACTCAAATATTCTCAGCAGTGAATCTCCTTAAACATTGATCTATTGCTATTTCTTCTTCTAGAATATGTATTAGATGACTTTTGCTCTTTGATTTCGTTTCTGTTTAATACATTCTCCTTCATGTCCTTGATCTGAATTGTGTTTGTTTCAAAGCTCTCATGTAGAGTGGATTCATCTTCCACCTGGTGATTTTGTTGTTTAAATTCATGTTACTCATGTGGCGCTATCCTTGCATGGACAGGGGCATCTGCTCTGCTCTGCCTTGGGTTTTTCTTCTCCTACTCCTCTTCACCTTAGCTGGCAGGCTGTTCTGTAGGGACCTGAACATATGTCTCATTGCTCTGTGGATCAGAAGCAGTTTTTACCTGGTGTCGTCAGTGCCTAGTCTATGGGGTGACGGCTCTAGAACTACCAAGATCCAGCCACTGTGCCAGAGGGGCCTTGCTAAGGCTCTGGTTGCCAGACAGGCTTGGTTTCCATTTTCTTAGGTCAGCAGCTGTATGTAAGACAGGGCCGCAGGCACTGGGTGGTGGAGTTCTTATTTTTCCATTTCCCCATCTCTAGTGTTCAATTCCTCCTTAATTAGGAGAAATAACAAATGGTTCCGAGATAGGAATCCTAGTTTCATGTTTGGCTTTAGACTTCATAATCTCCCCAAACCTTGATTGTGTCATCTTTATGTGTCCCAGACTTTTCAGTACAGTGCCTTGTATAGGAAAGTTTATATATGCACATGCATATGTATGTATGTATGTATATAGAGAGAGCTATCATGAAGATTTATATATCTATCTATGTATATATATATATATATACACACACACACACACACACACACACACACACACACAGACACACAGAGTTATCAGGAGGATTTATATATGTCAATGACAGGTTAATTACAGAAGTTACACCCTTAGTCTTAAGTTCCGTTTACTTAATACATAGATATCATGCTGTTTATGAGGCTACACCCATAGGATAATTTCTACCTTTGGAAATGTCTTTTACCCTTCAAGCATCTTCTTGAATCATTTTTCTGCTTAAATTTTCCAAATACATATATTCTACTGTTCAACTTCCTGTTCTCAAATCTCAAGCATTCTCCGAGTTCTCTGCTCCAGCTTTCAAATGCCCTTAGCTGTTGTCTGTGTCAGCTCCCACCTGCCTGCCTTCTCCACTTTCTCTCCATCACAGACCTGTGTCTTATGCTGTCCACACCCTTGAATTTACCTGAACTTAAAGCATACCGTGTACCCCTACCATACTTCTGTCTTTTTTAATTAACTAAAAACTTTTGTGTCTGGAATTCTTCATGCCTAATGTATTGATGCAGTGAATTGATGAAAATGTTTAAAGGGCAGTTATCATATATACATATATAATTCACTGGGAAGCAATAATGTTTTTCTTTTGGTGCTCCTCTGTCACCACTCATGGCTGTTCTAGTTTCTGTAACTTATGCAATGTAAGTGATTAATAAATATAAATATTTATTTTCAGTGTACGATTTTCTGGCAAAAGTTAAGGCATTAAAAATGTGTTTTTGTTCCTTTCTATCTAGAAGGGAGAAGCTGTACTGGAACTCTGGGAATTATTCTTGAAGATATGAACGACAACAGCCCATTCATACCCAAGCAGACGGTGGTGATCTGTAAGGCCACCATGTCCTCTGCTGAAATCATTGCAGTTGATCCTGACGAACCAGTGAATGGCCCACCGTTTGATTTTAGTTTGGAGAGTTCTGATTCAGAAGTACGGAAGATGTGGAGGCTGACAAGAATTAATGGTGTGTGACTTCAGACATTGCCTCTTTTCAACATCAGCTCTCTCTCTCTCTCTCTGGAAATAAGAGAAACATTTATTAGATGAGAACCGCTAGGAAGAAGACGTGAGTTTTGACATAGTAGGCAGTGGGCCTCTCCAGTGTTTGCTGTTGATGACATCAGGATCCCCTGAGGTATTCTGTAGATTTGCATTACCATCCTCACCTGCATGGATGTTTTGTAACCTGTGGCCTGTCAAGCAGCTGGGATAGTGAGACCCTCCTTGTAGGGGCATCTGTGTCTCTGACAGAGCCCATGACCCCACTGCTTCTCTCAAATGCCATATCGACATCTCACTGTTTTATATCCAGTGTGTTCTTTTGGAGAATCTTCCTCACTCTGGTTCCCAGTTGACCATAGTCCAGAGGGACCTATTGTTCAAGAATGGCTGAAGTTAGGTGGCTTTTCTCCACCGCCACATTGCATCACACCTATACCAGAACTTGATTAATTAATTAACCTTCTATATACGGTGCCATGACTGTGAGATCATGCCTCATTGCTTTTTTAACTCTAGAACCTCAGTCACCTATTTGGTGACTGGAAGCTTGAAAACACCAAGTATTTTCAGCCCCAGCTTTCAGTGGTCGTGCCTTAGTTTCCTGCCATAACAATTTAAAAGCTGTCCTTCCTCCTTGTTTGAGGTCACATTGTTTCAGTTTAAATAAAATTAATAGAAAATGTGGGATTTAAAAAATTTCTCCTCAGCCATATAAAGCTTTTGGCAGCAAATGTTATAGTCAGAACATTTGAGCCATTTTATCTCTGTGGCACAAGAACTGAACCCAGGGCCTTGTACATGCTGAGCATGTCTTCTTACACTGAGCTGTAACTCAACTCCAGAAGTTTGTTATTTTAAAAATACCAGTCCTTAGAGGGGTGGGACAGGGCAGGACAACACACATGAAAGCTTGGGAAATGCCAGGGCAAGAAGAATGTATCCAGTAAGGTCTTGGTGGCTTCGTGTCAACTGGCTGGATCCACCAGTTGTTACATAAATCTGACCACGGTATTTATTCTCTGGGAGCATCAGTTCACTCGTGTGTAAAACTGGATTATTTCTAGCACTCAAGAAGATAAGAGAAGGAATAGAACGTGAGTCACTCTGAGCTCTGTGCTTTGCCTCATGCGTCTGTCTTACATAATACACTGAACTAATAACTGCGGTTTCTATTGAAATCCACCTTCTGTGATTTCTTGTCTTAGGAAGCCAAATTCACATTGGGAACTTCAAACACTATACAGACAATGAGGAGGCCACACTGGGTGGCTAAGTAACAGAGTGACTGTTCTGTAGCTTGTGGTAGTCTACAATGAGAATCATTTTACATCTTTGCTCTGAGCCTCGGATCCTACCAGCATTTGTTCTGAACATTTCCTGCTTTTTTTAAAAAATTAATTATTTATTTAAAAAAATAAAAAACAAAACAGCAACAAAAATTCAGCTGGTCCCAGTGTTCTATAAGCATAAATGTGTTTATGTTGCTGTGGTGTGCTTGTGGCCTGCCCATGAAGTGCTCTAAGTTGTCAGAACCAGTTTTTGTTGATAAACCACAAGTATTCATGTCCACTTGAAACAATTTATGAAAGCAAGTGAGAATCACCAGAATTTTAGATCTCCACTCCCTGATGAGTCACACACGAATAGAAATTGAATATAATGGTTTCATTCAATATATTAAAGATAGGACAAAAAAATAACCTCTTAGTATATCTATTACAATTGGAAGGATTTGTTTATGAACAGATAAAATACTTTATTATAAGAGCCAAGGAACTGCAATAATGAGGCAATGTTTTAGTTTCTTACCTCAGTGCTGTGACGAAATGACAGGGAGAGGACATTTAAGGAGGGAAGGGTTTATTCTAGTTCGCAGTTTGAGGGTGCGCTAAGGCGTGGCTGCAGGACCTTAGGCCTCTGGTCACATCCATCTGCAGTCAGGATGCAGAGAGTGATGAATGCGGATGCTGTACTCCTTTATCTTTTTTCCTTTTAAGTCCAGAACCCCAGCCCACAGGGTAGTGCCACCTGCATTCAGTGTGGGTGTTCCTTCATCACTTAAACCTCTCTGGAAATGCCCTCATGTGTACCAAAAGTGTGTCTCCTAGGTGACTGTAAGGTTAGCAGTGGAAATTAACCACTGCAGGCAGCATTAGACTAACTGAAACTGTAGTGTGTTGGTAGTGGCTATGGGTCAAGGCCTTCAGTTCAGCCACAGCTTCAGGATTGTAGCATTTATGATAATCCGCGAGTGGCCTTTTGTAGGGAAGTGGGAATCTGTGAAATAAGTGGTTGTTTTTGCTGAAGAGATGCTGGCGGCTTTTGTGATACCTGGCTTTATTTATTCATTCAGGTACAGCGGCTCGTCTGTACTATCAAAATGACCCTTCATTTGGATCCTATGTTGTTCCTATCCGAGTTACAGACAGGCTCGGTCTGTCCTCAGTCACGTCACTGAATGTCATTGTTTGCGACTGCATCACTGAAAGTGACTGCACAGTTCGCTCAGGAGAAAGGGCTGGCTACGCAGGCGCGAGACTTGGACCATGGGCTATTCTTGCTATACTGCTGGGCATAGCCTTGCTGTTTTGTAAGTCTTTTCTTGACTCTATTTCAATTTGGACATAGATACATCTCTGTTAACACAGTATGCTTATTATAGATATTTCTCTCTCTCCTTTTTTTTTTTTTTTTTTTTTTACATATATCTATTTTATTTTGGTGGGAATGTGCCCTGTATGAAGGTCAGAGGAGAATTTTCAAGAGTCTGTCCTCTGTTTCCACCTATGGGATTCTGGGAGGGAACATTTTGCTGGCGTGCACATTTTTCTACTGAGCCACCTCACCAGGTTATATATTTAATATGTAGATTTAAATGTATTTATGTGTATTCTCAGGAGAATATACAGTTTACTATAAAAATGTATCATGTGTTATGTGTTTAGAGAATATCTGTTAAGGGTACACATGCTTTGACACATGCAATCATATGTTCTTGAACGGTATTATACAGCTTTTGATGCATGATTTGTCCATTTAGACTCTGTAAACACAGTTTCATATTATGGACGAGAAACTTACGGAAGCTCCTTACTGTCTTTCTCCAGGTATCCTGTTTACATTAGTCTGTAGTGTTTCCCAGGCAACAAAACAACAGAAAATACTTCCTGATGACTTAGCGCAGCAGAACCTAATTGTATCAAACACCGAGGCCCCTGGAGATGACAAAATTGTAAGTCACAAACCTGCCTTTTTAAAACCAAGTACAGAGGACAATTTAGCCCATAATATGTGCTCTTTCTACAACTAGTTTTATTTGTTTGTTTCTCAACAAACTTCTTTTGATATCTAGTAACTCATCAACAAATGTCATCCATCCTGGGAATCAATACAATACGTACAGTCTCTGTGGATGTGTGGTGCTTCAATTTAGCTAATTTCATTTAGCAGTACTACTTCTTATTAAAAAATCCTTTAGTACATATTTTTTTTTCTGTTTCATGTGTCTCATGGCTTCAGTGTTAGGCCTGTATTTTAAAAACATCTTTCTAAATGGCCATTTATGCTTTAAAATATTGCATTTAATTACTCACTTTGTTTAAAAACCTGGCTCCAGCAATAAAACCTCTAAAGACTTTGATCATGGTGGGAAAATGGTTTATTGGAATCTTCCTAACTATAACGTGGGTTAGAAGTGAGCCTGAGGCAGGCAGTCTAAAGCAGCGCGCAGGCTGGAGGCTGCTGAGTGGATGTGATTTTCTAGCCCAATGTAAAGGAGGAATAAGTAAATATCTTCCAAAAAGCACAGCTGATGGCCAGAGCAGGAAAGGTCACGAAGCACAACCAGCAAACATCCAAAACAAAACAAAAACTTGACCATGTCTGAGAAAAAGGCCAAGGGAAAACTTAAATTATATTTAAGGAGTAAACACACAACCTAGAAGAGGCATGACCCATGTGTTGGCACCTCTGGTATTTTCCCGCCTGGTTTACTGTTTGATTCATGTAGACTGCAAGGATTACATGTTTATAGTAAAGTTTTCTTTGTATTTGAGTTGAGAGGAACTAAGTTCTCCTTTGACTGAGAAAGCTTGTTATTATTTATTTCTTCTCTTGCCTGATAAAGGGGAGGGGTTTAACGGAGAAAGCAAATATCTGTGACACAGTGCAGGCATTGGAAAGCTGTTAGGAATGTGTCCTGTACACTAAGGAGTCCTTAAAGGTGGAATCTACATGAAGCTTTTGGATATGCACCCGCAGTTTCTTTCCCGTTTTAGACCCGGCATCTAGCTCAGGGCATACTTAAGACTGAAAGACAGATGGAGAGGACAGATCCACCCATGCCTTTGGAAAGACTGCCTTGTAATAATGGCGCCCTAAAGCCAAGACATCATCTGCACCTGCTGTTTGTTCTTACTGCCTTTAACTGATCATGCCATTGCCTTTTCAGTATTCTTCAAACGGCTTCACAACTCAGACTGTGGGAGCTTCCGGGCAGGCGGCTTTTGGTACCACGGGATCGGGAGTCAAAGGTGGAGGACAAGAGACCATTGAGATGGTGAAAGGGGGACAGCAGACCTTAGACTCCTGCCGGGGGGCTGGCTATCAGCGTCACACCCTGGACCCCTGCAGAGGAGGACATGTGGAGGTGGACAACTACAGATTCGCTTACTCTGAGTGGCACAATTTCACTCAGCCCCGACTTGGTGAAGTGAGTTTTGAGCTCTTCTCCAAACTTACGTTTATATCATTTAAACTATAAAAGACTCCAACTCCGTGTTTGTGTGGACTGCTACTTTTAGTTAATGATGAATCTACTTATTGGAAAGTTATGATTTTTAATTACTTTGGGTTTAATTATGTTCAGATTGATGTGGTCATTCACTTTCCTGCATAGTTGATTTGACTTTCCCCTCTTTCGGTTGAGGGTTTTTGGTTTTTTGAGGCACTGTTTCTCTGAGTTACCCTGGTTGTTCTGGAACTTGCTCTGTAGATATGGCTGGCATCAAATTCATGTCTGCCTCCCTCTGCCTTCTGAGTACTGGGATTAAAGGCATGCACCATTATAGCCTGTGGCTTTTGTTACCATTTTAGGAGATAATTTTGTGCCATGATTTTGCATCTGACAAATTTTGTTTTAGCAATCTAACATCTAGTACAGGCAATATCAATATGTACTATCACTTTGCTGTTCAGAAAGAATAGAGCTCACATCAATTTGGCTTTGGTTTACTGAGTGTGTTTTCACTATTATCATTATTTAGAAGGAGGGAAGCAATGGCCACTTAAAATGAACACTTGGGTACTTATTGCCACTTGGGGACTTTCAGAAGCATGTTAATACTGACTTTATGGTGTGATTTTATGATACAGACCAATCATGTGCATTTTCTACACATAGGAAACCATTAGAGGACACACTCTGATTAAAAATTAAACAAAAGGTAAATCAAAGCAATTCTTTTTCTGTGAGTATGTTTTGGTGCTTAAAAATAATAAAAATAAAATGTGTTGTGCTTTCTTCCCCGACAGAAGGTGCAGGTGTGCCAGGAGGATGACAACCAAGTGCTTGCTCAAGACTACGTCCTCACGTACAGTTATGAAGGAAGAGGCTCCACTGCTGGATCTGTGGGTTGCTGTAGTGACCATCAAGAAGAAGATGGGCTTGAGTTTTTGGACCATTTGGAGCCCAAATTTAGGACATTAGCAGAAGTATGTGCAAAGAAATGAAGAACTTCTAACAGGAAAACCAAACTAATGGGTTTAATATCGTTTCCTCCCACTTTTAAATATAAATCGGAAATATTTTTATAAAAGAAGATGTTATATTCGGGGCTCCCACTGCAACTCACCTTGGTCTTCAGAATCTCCATGGAAATGCACATTCACAAAGAAACTTCATACATTAGTACACTTGAACTTGAAAAACATTCTGCATGGGGTTTAATTACTTCTTTTTTTAACCTGTGTCATCTACAGATGGAAACTTTAAGGAAATTTTTATTATTGTTTACAGTGGGCATAATAACATCAGCCAACTTATATTGCAATAAAATTTGATGGAGCTGAGTCTATTTATAGACTACTAGACCCACAACTCAATTGGAGATTGTAGAAACTATTGTCTCCAATTAATGGATTAATCGATTGTTCATACGGTGCTTGGAAACTGTTGTTTTCCCAAACATTCTGAACTGTATACACTGCATCTTGCATTTGATATGTTCTTGTAACAGGGCCTTGCTTCATGGTGCAAAGCTGGATGGCCAGTGTGTGGGCAGTTCTATTCCAGCGGGCTTTGCCTTAGGTTCTTCTGGGCGAAATCCTGTCTCCTTTGTACCAGTCTTGTCAGTAAGTTTAGATTTCAAAATTTCTTTAACATATACTTTTTGCTACACTTACAAGGTTCCCCCCCCCCTTATTTTCTGGGAAATAACAAATGGTCTATACCCCTGGCTCTCTCCACTTCTTTTTCTCTTTCTCCTGTCTGATTTTGAAACCTGAACTTAGGCTGAAGAATCCAAAATATTCTTAAATTTGTCTCTTCTCATAAAATAGTTAGTCCTTCTGTGTAAGCATATGCATTATTGGTTTTATTAAGGTCAATGTAATAGCGATTTAGTTTTGAGTTTTTTGACATTGCTTCATTTTTTGTTCTTAGTGAAGAACTTAGAATTTTTCCATTGAAACTTTATGACTCACGATCTATTAAAAGCAACAGCCTATATTACAGAAATAATAATGTAATTAGAATTAGGATGTATCTATCTACTATAAAATAGCACATTTATGATCTCTGTCATTACTGGACAGTGGAAATGGGAAATAGTGATGGTGTTTAAAGTAAGCCTCTCATCATAAGAATCTCAATCTATCTCTGGGATAATGACTAACGACTTCATAACTTTTTAGATGACGTACTGTGACATTGCTAGTCATAGTTACATGATTATAAAATTATTTTTTTAAAGTTTGTAATTACAGATTTTATCAAATACAGAAATGGCCCAAATAATTGAAAAGAATTTCATAGCCAACTAGCAAACTTCATAGCCAACTAAATTCTAGATCAGAGGTCACACTTCCTTCAGCCAGTGAGCTCAGTGCTTATACTAGGTGCATGGATATTCTAAGTGCAATTCTGATGTGTGTGATTGCTCACTGTGTGTCTGTCTTGAATTCACTTATAAAAAATATTTTCTCTAACAAACATTTGGAAAAATTTAGAATACCAGCTATGTTTGCAGTAGAGTCGTTATTCAGTCAAAATATTTCTCAGTTATTTTTAATAAATTATGTACAAAATGATTGTGTGCTAGTGGTGATGATAATGTAAACAAACCAACTTTAAACAGTTAAGTGGGTCTTGGGTCTCATATGAGGTGAGTGGCCATAATGTAAGGAACTGGCTTCCATATCCGAGCTGCTGTTACTAGGATTGTAGAGTTAGCTGGATTCCCAGAGGTACGTGGTGCACTGTTACCACCATACTCCACATTATTCCTGTGCTGTGGCTTTGGCTAATTTGCATACTCTTTGTTTACCTTTTTTTAGTGTAAGATAGAAAATAATTTTAGAATTCTTACCTACTGTACTTAAAACACTTGAATTAAAAGGAAAATGTGTGAGGTTGTGTCTTAGTTGAGGTTACACTTGCTGTGTTGAAGCACCATGGTCAAAAGAGACTTGGGGAGAAAATAGTTTGACCTACATACATGAATTTTTAAATGGGGTGCAGGGTTAAGAAAAAAGTCACACAAAATGGCCTACTCAAAGTTACCTATAATAAAAATGATTTTAAATATATCATCTATATATATTCCCTTTTATACCAATAATAATCAAATTAAAAGCTGAAACCATGAAGGCTGTTTTGAGTTGACATTTGCCATTTGAGAATGTGATTCTTTATAATGATCAGCTGATGACTGAATCTCATGTGCACAGGACTGCCTTCTTTGTTATGCTATTTACATACCAGATTCAGGCAGATAGGTAGAAAATAGCCACTTTTTGTATGGTTGGTAATTCCAAAGACCTCTGAATTAACTACTCTTAATGTCCTGCCAGACATTAGCAATGGATTGTTGAGTTTGTAGTTTCTTCTAGTCAACAAGGCAATCCACAGCACACAGGCACCAGGGTAGACTTCCTGATGCCAAATCCCTCTCTGTTCTTCCTGGGCATGGGCCTGGAGGTGCCATTTAAACTCCCTAGGTCTTCTCTCCTACCCTGTGCAGAGAGGGAGAAGATTGCTGGAATGGAGTGCGGGCAGAGGGAGTCAGTTCCTGAAGTCTTGCTGCAGAACAGCACTGACACGTGGATGGCTGCCGTTGTGAATCCGTGGGAAGTCGTAACATCTGCAGTGTCCACTCTGCTGTTCTCTGCCCCTGTCCAGCTATCTCAGAAGGCTGAGCAGCCCTTTACCTGACATTTGGGAGTTTCATGACTGGAATCATTTCCACATCTCATAGAAATATAGACATAGTTCAGAAGCTCAATTTTACTCATTTATATATCAGAGTGATGAGTTTTGAGATGACTGGAAAGGGAGGAAAGCTTTTTAATCTGCTATTGTTGTATCTGGAAGCAAAATTATAGGAATTTTTCCCAGAGAAATAGATGTGACTACATCTTCACTAGGAAAAAAACAGTGGAGCTCTGTTGTCAGCGAGTTCAATTATTTCTTTTCTTTTTAAGACAGAATCTCATTGTGTAGCCCAGGCTAGCCTCAAACTCATGTTCCACCTGCCCCAGCCTTCCAGGGAGGTTCAGTAAAGTTTTATTCAGGGTTTCTCTGCAACCATTTTCTACTGCTGTGGTTTTCTTGTTTAAATTTATCACCTTAATAGGCTCTTTTAAAACATATTTTTGATTTATAATTACATCACTTCCCCCTTACATTTTCTCTCACCCAATTCTTCCATGTATCCCTTCTAGCTTCCTTTCAAATTCAAGAGTCTTTTCATTGTTATTGGATGCATGTATATATATATATACATCCCTAAATATACCCGACTCACTCTGTATAATGTATAATGTTATTTGTGTGTATTTTTGCAGGGTGTGCTCTTCCATGGGGAAGACTTTCTCTAACTCTCAGTGTTCCTTAGATGCTTGTAGTTCTTTGTGAGGTTTGAAGCCTCCTAGACTCTTCCATATACCCCTCCAACTTTACTTTGTCTTTTGTCCTTCTACAGCTCACGTTTAGAAAGTCATGTTGGTGAGACTTTATAGATGTAGCTTATGACAGTCCTGAGAGACACCACCTCACAATTAGCTCCCTGGCCCTTTGGCTCTTAGAATGTCTCTCTTCCCTCTTGTGTAATGTTCCCCGAGCCTTAGGTCTAGATATATCCACTTGGGCCTAGGTACCACAGCTCTGCCTTTTGATTGATTGTGGCTTTCTGTTGCAAAGAGAAGTTTTGTTAAGAAGTGAGGTCTATATTTAGCTGTGGGTATAAGGACAACTGTTTAGATTGTTGATAGGGATTATGCTGGTTTAATAAACAGTGGTTTTAGATTCTCCTCCAAGATCCATATTTTGATAGCTCTTCATAGTTGTTAGGTTTCCAGTACCAGGCAGATTTTCCTTCTTGTTCAGTGCATCTTAAGTTCAATTAAAAAGCTGTTGTTTACCGCTAAGGTATATGTGTGCCTTACTGACTTTCTAAGGTTACCGTGCCCTGATGGCTGTTTATTTATAGGTAATCATGGGTCAGTAGAAATGTTGGGTGTTTTCCTTTTTTGCAATATTTTAGGACATCTTCTGGAACTGTGAAAGCTAGTCCTCGAGGGGTCAAGTCAGTGACCTCCAGGCCATTTTTTCTACAGTGCATGGTGTCTTCAGCAACAGGGACCTAGCCTCCTCCTTTGGAGGACAACCAAGGACAATAGCAGTAGCCTCTAAATGTTGTGGAAGTCTCTTGGACAGCCCTGACCAACAACTCAGAAGGGCTTCTCATGCCTGGTGTTGGGGTTTTGTTTTATGGTCTTTGACTCCTAGAGGGAACATTGTTAGCCCAGATGAGAACATTTAAACTATATGTATGTACATATGTATTATATTTATACTTGGATGTAATACAGTATTCTAAGAAGATGGCTAGTTTCTAATGGGTTTTCCAGATAGAAATAGTTTCTATTTCTTATGGGTTTTCCAGATATCTTTACTGTTATTTGACCCTTCTCCCTCCTCTGTATGTATCTCCCACCCCTTCCCTCCTCTCCATTTCCCCGAAAAGATCACATGTACCTTGCTATTCCTTTTTCCTATTGCCTCCTCATCCCTTTACCCCAGTGATAGTCCCTTTTTACTCTCCTAGTTTGGGCAGATACTCCAAGATTTGACATGAGTTCTTCATCTTGAGTTCTGATCCTCTCATGTAAAATCTGCCTCTGACCTTAGCCTTCCTCACTAGTCCCCACTTTTCTTGGTCTCAGATAAAAATTCGTTTTTGTTATTGTTTTGGGGGCTGAACTTAGGTCCTTTCAGATATAGTCAAGTTCATACCACTGACCTACACTTCATCCCCAGGTTGATATCTTGGTCCTGATTTCAGTCTGGCTGGGCACTGTTGTGATTTTCTGGAGTAAAATGTCTTTCCTTCTGTGCCCCTCAAGCCTCATGAACAACAAAGCCCTTAGAGAAGTCTTGGTGTCAATGGAGCTTACAGGTCATGCTCTGTTCTGAAACAACTCCGTAAACACTCTAACACCCTTCACTGTGTTTGCTTGGGAGACGAGGTCTTCCCAAGTTCCTATGTCTACGGTGTCCTCCTACCCAGCATATCTTGTTTGTTGCTTGCATTGTGAACTTTCTGAAAGTATTTTAGACAGTCTCATTTGTAAAGCCATCACCCAGCAGTCATTTGATGCCTTCCTTGTGCAGTCACCCATGGCCTTCTATAATGTGCACTGCACCCCATGAGAAAAGATATGATGAATCAACTCCTCAACCCTCCCACATCCCCTCCTGAAGGTTAGGATATACAGTGTGTAGATAAGGTACAGGCTAAAGCCTGTGAAACGCACATGATGCCTCGAATATGGTAAACACTCAAAGCCTCTGAAACAACTCCAAACAACACAAACAGGTATTGTAGTCAGAGAAGGTATCCTCTCTCTCCAATTCTTTAAGAAATACACACACACACACACACACACACACACACACACACACACACACACACACACACACGTCTTGTTTTTAATTATATGTGAGTGTATGGGAGGGTGAAGTAAGTGTGAGTGCAGGTATCTCTGAAGGCCAGGGGAGCACTTCAGATTCCTGAGAACTGTAGTTACAGGCAGAGGTGCATTTCACTGTGTGAGCCCCAAAAACTGAACTCTGGTCCTCTTCAAGGGCAATGCTCACATTTAGCACCTGAGCTGTCTTTCCAGCACTCCTCACCTCAGCTACAGGCTTTCACCAATACTTGCTCATTCAAGCATATTAGTAATAATGGGAGTGTGAGTATATGCCTCTCACCTTCTTTACCCTTCTTCCAATTGCCATTGAAGAGCACACAAGGTCATAACATTTTTCTCATGGGTTTTTAGTTTACTGTGGGTCTGACACATAGAATCTCACTGAGCTACTGATATCTATGCTCTGCAGGATCTCTGATGTGCACGGATGTTTGGGCAATTATTCCAGGAGGGAGGTGTTGAGTTGACCTAGATCATTACGTTCAGACAGCACTGCCATAAACAGTCTTGCTCATGGTAGAATTATTACAACTGGCTCATGATGTGGGAATGTCTTTCTGTATGCTGTGAATATCAATCTTCAAATAAAGGAGCTGTTTTGGCCCATGACAGGCACCATAGAAAAAGTAGGAGGGGAAATCACAATATAGGTAGGAGAAACAGGGTGGAGTCAGACTGATCCAGCTACCCAAAAAGAAGCATGTAAGGAACACAGGTCAGCCATGGGCCACGTGGCAAGACAGATTAATGAGTATGGGTTGAGTTAAGATGAAAGAGCAAGCTAGCAATGTGCCTAAACCATAGGCCAAACAGCATGAACTTAATATAAGTGTCTAAATCATTTCTGGAGGCCTGAGCAGCTGTGGGCAGCTAAGGGGTCTGGGACTGCAAGTCTGTGAGTCTAAACCTTTGGCCACCCAGAACCAAGAAACCTCATTACAACAGGCTCACTCACTGTTGATTTCTTTCTTCCTGAAAATAGGACTCTCTTCTCTGATATATAGTTCAAATGCCATCTCCTCCAAAAGGGAAGCATCTGCATGTTTGCACAATGCCATTGTTTTTGCTCTTAGATTTGGTGTATTTGTGTATAAGTGCTTCTTCTTGTGAGAGAAATCCATGAAGGTTCCACATTTTTATGTCTTTAGAATGCTGTTGTCAGCACATTTTAACGAGATTAGATTGTATTGCCAAGTCACAAAAGACAAACACATTAAAAATTACACATTAGAGGTTGTGTTTGTGCATTGTTTTTTCTTGGCATAGAATCTTTTGGACAGACCTACTGCATATTTATTCTTCCCTTATATAGTGATATTAAATAAATAGAACACCAAACATTTGCATTTGCCATTCAACACAGGGAAGAGACACTCTGAGGGTTGGGATTCCCATCTTGCTTCTGTGCTTTGTGCTGTGGGTGACAGAAGGCAGGACTTCTAAGCAGTGTGACTCTAAGTATTATGGCTTCTGGTCACCTCCACTCCCATCACCATTAATCATGTAAGCCACACCAGCGAGCTGTGACCCACAGGGGTCTTACCTGTCTTTTCTGCTGTTCTTCAGCATCTAAGCACCTAAGTGTCGAGGAGGAAAGGAGAAGAGGAGGAGTCCATAAGGGTCAGGTACCTACCAGAATCGACTGTGATGATTTGAGATTCCTTGTCCCCCTTACCTTGAAACTCATTTATGAATATAAGAATTAACATCTAAGACACACTATTGTCACACATTCAAATGTGCTAGTGTTTTCCTCTTAACTGAAACATCACCTCATGGAGAAAGTCAATGAAGAACTGCTCACACTGAAGAATTCACAAAAGGATTTTGGCAAGTTTGTCAAAGTCACTTTATGAACTGCTGTAAGTCAGACCTCAACTCAAGAGATACTATGAAACAAGAAGGTAGGGCTGGTCTGGGCTCTGCCTCCAGTGAGACCAGAAGAGTACTGTGTAATACACTGTAGTGCTCACATAGACACTGAGATGAAAACATCTAGTGGAAGACCCAAGATCAGGAAAAGAATATGTCAGTGTTAATGGTTAGTATAGTCCCGAGGAGGAAGCATGGATAGGTAACTGCAGGGACAGAAAGAATTAGACAAAGACAGAAAGCTAGAGTCAAAAGGGCACTGAATAAATACTCAGATGTCCCAAATTTATTTCCCTTAGACTTTTTATACCAAGCAAAGGGGAGGGGCAAGTACAGACAGGTGTAAACACTTAATAATTCTCAAACATTAGACCTGGGAACTATACCTTTGGCCAAAGCATCCTACTATGCAGCCTTTCAGGAGAAAACCAAACTCAGATTCTCTGACCTTGTGTCAAAATGGAAACAAGTCACAAGCTGGAATCTTTGTGAGCTCCCAGAGAAACAGCTGGATATGAATGTCACTTTTTCTAAACTTTTTCTAAAGACTTATTTATTTCTATGTGTTGCATATGCATACAAGTGTGTGTGTGTATGTGTGTGTGTGTGTGTGTGAGAGAGAGAGAGAGAGAGAGAGAGAGAGAGAGAGAGAGAGAGAGAGAGAGAGAGAGAGAGCTCCTGAAACTGTGTGTAGATGTAGAAACCAAAATGGAGCATAGAGTTCTTCTGTATTAAACTTCCCACCCATTCCTTTGAAGCATTATCAATCTTTCTGAATTGGAAAGTCACAAAGTTTCAGCTAGGGTCACAGTCCGTAAGCCTCAGTGGTCATCTTGGCCCCACCCATTTAAAACTGGTGTTACAGGTGTGCACAGGATACTTACCTTGTTGCAAGGATACTGGGATTAGGATTTAAGAGATCATGTAAACACTTTTAAATGCAGAGTGATCTCGCCTCAACCCCGGTCATGGTGGATGCTTTACAGCTCAAGTATCAGTAGTAGTGACTAAGCTATTGGGTTTGTGTGTTATTTGAGAGGTTTATGAAGCAAATAACTGTTACAAACATTGTAAGATCAGCACTTGAGACAGAAGTATTGTCCAAGTAAATAAATAAGCCAATAAAAATTTTCAAAACAACTTGTTTATATAGGTATCTTAGTAATATGCTAGTAATATTGAAATAAAATCACATTTGTTAGCAAAATGCTCTAGTTCCAGTAAATGTAGCATTTTAGAGGATGCTTCCATGGCTCTTACACATTACATGGATGTAAACTGGTGGCACAGTAGTGTGATTGGAAAGAACACAAACAAGACTACATAGCAAACACACAACAAAGGAAGTAACTTGTCTGTGTCTGCTACTAGGCAGTAAGATGTACACACATTAGGCTGACTGTGTGACAAAGACCAAGTGGGGCTGCCAGGTCTTCAGACATGAGTTACACCTGGTGGAACAGACCAGCCGGTGGCAACTGTTTGGTACTCTGTGCTAGTATGTGAAGCTTGTGCTGTGATGGTGGCAGATAATCTTTATTGGATGATCACATTGGCCCAGACATGCACCAAAAAACCACATACGGGTATAAGAAACCCAAATGGGACTCTTGGCAGAGCTACAACTTTGCAGTATAAAATCCCACAGGAGGAAGTTTCCAAGAACTAAAGGACTTGAAAAAAAAAAAAAAAAAAAAAAAAAAAAAAAAAAAAAAAAAAAAAAAAAAAAAAAAAAACCTTTAGAGATCAGAAACTAAGCAAGCCTAAACTAAGTTCTGAAGCAGTCAATATACAGAGTTCTGCTACAAAACTGGAAGTCAGATTAGATAAAGAAATTTAACAGAAGAGAATAGTGGAAATAGTCTACTCACTTTCAGGAATGTACATCTCTGAGACATTAAACAGCAGTAGGCAGTTAGACCAAAGGCTCCATGCTGTGAAAAGTGAATGCTTTGTTATTGTGAGTCAGTGACCATAATGAGGCAATAGATACAAAAACATCATGGCCACTCACACTAGTCAGAAAGACAGATCCAAATTACAGCTTTGTCAAGTTCATAAGCCTCCATTTTCTTACATAAAACATGAAAACAAAATAGTAACAAACAAGGAATGTATCTTAGGATTCCCCCATGAATTGAGAGAGGGCTAGTGATACAGCTGGGCAGTAGACCTCAGTCTTATCATGAACAAAGCCCTGGGCATAATCTCTAGCACTAAAGGTGAAAAGGGAAGAAAAATTTCCAGATCAGTCAAATTCTAAATATAAATAAATATGAGGCTATGGATACTATTTAGTGATAATCTCACAACATTTACTAAGGATTTCTATATTTATGTTTTATAATGAATGTGTGTTACTTAGAAAGTTGAAGGAAAGAGGTTATTGTGAGTGAAATACGGAATAATAAAAAATAGGTAGGCTTTGAGAGTGTTCAAGTTTGGGGTGTGGAGATGGCTCAGTGGTTAAAGCACTTACCACCCAAGCATGAAGTCCAAAGTTTATATTTCCAGATTCTACATAAATGCTTGGTGGGGTCTGGAGACCTACTGCAATCACAATGTTTGAAGGCAGAGGTTGGATTGCCAGAGAAAGCTGGATATCCAGGCTAATCATATCAGACAGTTGGGAGACTCTGCCTCAGGGATAAGGTAAAGAGGGTGATGTAAGGAGACTCCAAACAGCCCCAGACCTCCATATACACAAATATGCACACACACCAGCACCCATATGTATGTCCACATACTTTCAACACAGTACATAAATACATGTATGCCACATGTGTGAGAGTAAAGGTAAAGGTTTTCCTGTTGTACATGGAAAGCAGACCTTTCATCTTCATAGGTCTCTGCTGACACAATCAGTAAATAACCAAACTGAAGTTAAAAAAGAAAACATTTCTGTCTCCAATGTTATAGCAGAGGACATTCACATATTTCTGGTTTGAAAATAAACTTTAATATACTTAGTGGGTGTCATTTGTAATCTTTCATATGCTCCACATTTGCTTACTGTGAGTTATTAAAAAATTTCATGTCACGTGAAATTATCTCATGGTATTTGCATAGTGAATGCAATTACAAACAAATTCATTTGGCCATTGTAGAGCACCTGGGTCCTTGCCTACTGAACTCCATGCTGACTTTAGTTATCTTGTGCCAGTGTATCAGTATCTGGAATTCTAACTCCAAGGATCCAAGATATAAGCTTTGATACAAGCTGCCTAGGAAGATGTAACTTCTTTGGTCTTAAGTTTTCCCTTTTGTAAAATGAATAATTTCCTCCTCATAGAAAAAGCGTGAGGAATAAGTGGTCCACACAAAAATATTGTAAACACACCTGAGCAGAATTTTATAGTGTGAAACACTGAAGTTTATTCAGGGCACACTACCAACATGTGTGGCTTTTGCACTCAGGATGTGTATGGACAGTTATTCAGTTCTGTGGAAATATTTGTAATAGAATGTTGTTGCAAATATCAAGTAATGTGTTGTAGTAACACAGGCCCACAGAGTCTAGGAAATTAGCTCAAACCAGTTGGCAAGGCATGCACATAACACATCTTTTTTATGAGCCTACCTGGAGTCAGCCTGGGGACCTAGCAACAGGCCCTGCCCAGAGTTCCTGATTGTGCAGAGTCTGCCTAGCAACAGATACTGTCAGATCTCTTTATAGTGCTCAGCCAATTAGGGACAGTCTGGGTGCTGGAAGGAGGGGTTATAAGGCTCTCTCCATGGCTGAATAATTCTCCTGACTTCTGGAGTTTGTGTTGTTGACTACATCTTCTCACCCCCTTCTCCCAGGGAGCCCTTAACCCTGGACAATAGTAATAGTGTGTGTGTATGTGTGTGTGTGTATGTGTGTGTGTGTGTGTGTGTGTGTGTGCACGTGCGTGCATGTACATGCATGTGTGTGTCTATCAGTAAGTCCATTGCTTTAAATAGATACAAAGATGAAATTTTCTTTGCAAAATAATGGCTTCTCAGAACCATTCTGTGCCACAGAGGCTATGGATCCTCTGGATATTAAATTATGAATGTGCCAAAGAATGGTGCACAGAAAGGCATGATTCCCCACACAGTTACAATGCTGAGTGTCATTGTTGCAGGTGTTTGCTATATGTTTAGATGGAGCACATCCCTTAGACTTTTGTGACAAGTATTTGATGTGTATTTGGATGGATTACATCTCTTAGAGACTTGTTCTTAGAGCACTTGGGGTAGATTTTACCTTACTAATGTGTGACTGTATATCCAGTGTGTGACTCTGTGTCCAGTGTCCAGAAGGGCTCAGTGTATAAAATTTCTCTTTCTATCTACTCAAACTCCAATAAACAGGTAAGTAACCCCACATCCCTTCTGTGCACCGGACTTCCTAAAGAAACCAGGAAACAATGGTGGCATTTTCCACCCAGGTGACGTAGACACCAGGTTTCTGGCCTGGACTTTTGGGCCTAGCCTCAGGGTTTAGGACCACAGACCCTCAGACCTGCAGACCCATAGACCCACAGACCTGCAGGGACACACAGATGTTTACAATAGTTTTCAGCTGATCAGCCTAAGGCCCAGGCATATAACTTGCTAACTCTTTATCTTTAAACTAATCCATGACTCTTAATCTGTTCAGCCATGGAGCTCAGTACCTTTTCTTAGAGCAACATGGTTGTCCTCTGCTTCTTCCGGCTTCTCTCTGGCATTCTGCTCTGTGCTTCCTGTTCTTAGAGTTTTCTTAGTCTGGTAGTCCCACCCACACTTTCTGCCTGCCTTTGGCCAATCAGTGCTTTTTATTAAACCAGTGGGTGGGGCAATTATTTACAATGTAGCAACATAATCTCCCACAGACAGATCATCAATATCCTCTCTACCACAGCAGTAATTCTGAAGGATGTGGTGTTAGCTAGTGGGTTTCCACACTGTCCTTCTCTATCTCTGTAAAATTGTTTCCTTGGTATAGATAGTGACTTTGAGGCTGTGGATTAAACTTTAATGGAATGCTGAGGCCTTTAGTGGAACCCATGGGCCAACCTTAATTAGATGGAATCTGTAAAAGAGTCATAAATCTAAACCTATGATGCTCTGCTTTAAGTGACAACCCAGAACAATCTGAGAAGGTCTTAGTAAGTCACTGTCTACATTGGGTTGGCCTGTGGGGGAGGTCTGAATTAACTGATGTGGGAAGGTAGCACTCATCCCTAGGCAGGGTGTCTTGAACCATGTAAGAATGGAGGGACTAAGCTAAGCACAGTCAAGCAATTGAGCATGTTTGTGCATCTCTCTCTGCTTCTCTCTGTTGTAATGTGACTGACAGCTTGATGCGGCTTTGACTTCTCCACAGTGATGGACTGTAACTTGGTATTGTAAGCTGAAATAAACCTCTTTCTCTCCTCTGAGTATTTTTTCTCACAAGAACAGAAATTAATCTAGAACTAAACCCAAAAGCCTTATGAACATGATTTGGTTAGCAGATTTTTGTCTTCTCTAGTGAGAAAAAGGTAGAAACATAGCTGTTTCATTACGAAGCCTCCAGTTAACAATTCTGCATCCTATCAACATAAGAAAATTCTGGCTCTTTCCAGGGCTTGGGGAGGTAGGGGTGGAGCTATACCCAGAGTCTAAAGGGTTGGTTGTAGTATGAGGTTTCTGGCCCCAGACTTTCGGGCCTAAACTCAAGGTTGGGACCCACAGACCCACAGTCCCACAGAGATGCACAGATGCTTACATTAGTTTTAGGCTGATCGGTCTGAGGCCCAGGCATATAAGTTGCTAACTCTTTATCCTTAAACTAACCCATGACTCTTATCCTGTTCAGCCATGTGGCTCGGTACTTTTTCTTAGAGCAGCATAGTTGTCCTCTGTTTCTTTTGGCTTCTCTCTGGCATTCTGCTCTGTGCTTCCTGTTCCCTGAGTTTTCTTAGTCTGGTAGACCCGCCCACACTTCCTGTCTGCCTTTGGCCAATCAGTGCTTTTTATTAAACCAGTGGATGGGACAATTATTTACAATGGAACAACATAATCCCCCTACAGTTGGTAGGTACTGAAATCATAAATCAGAAAGGGTAAAGTTAGTCTCATGAGGAAGATGCTGTTAGCTGTCTCTTGTGATAGCCATATTTCTCATTTTTTTCCAATTAAAATAATATGAGCTATGGCCATTATTTCTCATTATCAGTGTAGCCTTACCAAAGTCTCATTCTGTGGTCCATACTGGCCTTGAAGTGATCTTCATACTGTGTGTCTTAGTGCTAGAATGACAGGCATGCACCATTACACTTGGATGAGCAATCATTTCTAACTATGTTGATATATCTCTTATCTCCCATAAAGCTTTTGTATAATCATCAGCCAGTTCAAACTCCTTGTTGCATAACACACCACACATAAAATGTGTAAGAATAAAGATCATAATACTAATATATCTGTGTAATACAAATATTGCTAAAACTCACTGTGTGTCTTAGTGATCTCTCATAAGCCTTCAAAACAACAAATTGCAGTACAATGAAAAATTCTGGCTAATTTCCTTGAGACCAGAGCAGAATTCAACTTGCAAGTATTGCTTCATTTTCTACTATTATAAGTAGACATTCTGTTTCCCAGGAGTAGCAGTAGTAATTTAAACCTTGCCAAGACCTTTCAGTTTAAAATGTAAATGAAGTAAACAATATTATCACTTTGGTTTTGGTCAACAGATTAATTTATATTTAAAGACTTCTTTGAGAGATTTGGATAGGAATAAAATTCTGTATTTTAGTTCAGAATCTTTCTCTCTCCCTTTATTCTTTTCCTGGACTCATGTAGCCCAGATTGACCTTAAACTCCCCATGTAGCTGAAAATGTCATTACATTTCTTTTCCTCTACCTCTTGAGCACTGTGCCCTTGCAGTTGTAGAGACCATACTGAGAATCGAGTCCAGGAGCTCATGAATGCTAGGCCAGAGTGCTGGTGGCCTATGTTGTCTCAATTCAACTTTACCTTTCTTAAATCTGCAGTGTATTTTAGGTGAATCACATAACACCTTGTGGGTTGTACATTTCTTCAGTATAATGAAGAATCAAGGCTAGCAAGACGGCATAGAGGATAGAGGTGATAGGTATTAAGCCTGATGACCTGAGATTAGAACCCTGTAATTACACAGTAGAAAGAGAGAGGCTTGAGTTGTCCATTGCCCCTCATATCTGCACTGTGGCATGAGCAGGTCCATATATATATTCACACAAAGTAAATAAATAAATATGTAATTAAAAATTTAAATAAGGAGTTAGTTCAGACTAAGTATAAGATTACTTTTAAGTGCTATTTTCTATAAGGCACTGATAATATGAAAGACATAGCATTTAAGGAGTTTGAACTGGCTTATGATTATACAAAAGCTTTATGTGTGATAAGAGATAGATCAATATAGTTAGAAATGATAAAATAAAATATTAATTTTCTACCATCCTCCCCAAAGATACCATACTTCAAACATGTGTGTGTGTGTATGTGTGGTTGTGTATCCAATGTGGGTAAGGGTTTCTCTTACAGTTTGGACAAAATTCTCTCCTCGACTCCTAGTGTTTCAAAAGAAAATTTAAATCACTACAAATTATAATATGCCATTTATTCATTTTTTCTTAAAGATATAAAGAGAAATGAAGACAAAATAAGCCTCACTTACATAAAGAGGGAGTGGTTCCATATTAAAACTTTAAAACTCACAGTACTTGAGACGGAACAGAGGCCAGACATTTATGCCTCCCGGCTCGGTTCGAGACATTCCTCATTTTTAATTTGATCAGCAGCTGCCTTTTAACATAGGCTATCTGTTTGCTTCAATAGGTGTTCAGATTCCTTCAGAGTAGCTCAATGCCAAAGACCCTTTTGTGTCCTATTTCTTCATCTGTTAGTATACTTCTGATGACCTCATCAAAAGTTCAAATTTCAGGTTTAATTGTTAGCACCTTCTCTCAGTGACCAATTCTCTTATTTCAGTGTTCCCAGCACAAACAATCAAAGACTAGAACACAATGCTACTCCAGTCTAGACTATTGATCTCAACATTCCCCTTATTTTGCAGTTTAAATTTATTTATTCACAGCTTAGTCTGTTTTCCCATATCCTTTATCTCCCATTTTTGTCTCTCTTCCCTCGCAGTCACTAAGAAAATCCTTGTTATTGGGCAAACCTGTTTCCTACCCACATCATGACTTTTACTTGAGGTCTGGAACAGAGACCTTGGAGAGTTGTAACTTTGTAGGTTTTGGTTTTATCCAAACAGGGTTTCTCTGTGTAACTCTTACTGTTCTGGAACTCACTCTGTAGACAAAGCTGGCATCAAACTATGAATTTGCCTGCCTCTGCCTCTCAGGTGCTGGGGTTAAAGATATACACTACCACCAGAGTTGTAACTTTTTTTTCCCTACATTCAAGGCTTTTATAAATACTGAGAGACAAAATTTAACTTTAGAGGGGACATTATCAATTATCAATGTCTGAAAAGACAAGAAAGAATAATAATGTATTGGAAAGGCATCCATTGTTTGTGAAGCCTTTGTTCCAGATTACATACACTAATTTTATGTCAGTATACAACAGCAGAGTATTTATTTGCTCATTTATATATTATTTGTATCAATAAGGACCAAATAAAGTGCCTAAAGAACTATAGACAAACATTCTATAACCAAGTCACATACTTACCCCTGGAAATATTTTTTAATGTAGATTAAAATAAACAATTAAAAACACTGAACTTATCAATCATTTACTTCACATCTAGTCTGTCTTCAAATATCTCACCTTTTAAAAGTCACATTTAAGTTAAATTATGAACCATAAGCTGAAGATAAATCCTTTACTTTCCCATAGCCATCTACACAACGCCTGCCAGCATACCTCCATGTACTCTGACTAGCATCCTTACCTCTCTCTGCTTCCTATAATTCAGTCTCTCTGTTACTACACTGGTTTCCCATAACCTTTGCCTCCTCAAGAACTCTGTTCTTCAAGCTTCTGCCTCTTACACTGTCACTTCTTCACTCATTTCGAGTGCTAACACACACCGTTTCCTGTTGTAGAAGTGATGTGCCTCTTAGTTCTCTTTGCTGCCACCTGGATAAGAAATTTCTATTCCCATTTTTTTTCCTGCCAAAACCCTTAATAGGGGTAGAGGTTTATTTATTTTTTCCTCTTTGTCTCTGTAGAAGAAACTCTGCCTATTCAAAACTTCAATATCAAACCAATGAAATGTTAATGCATATGACTTAGTGAATTTAGGTGCTGACTTCTGACATAAAACAGTGGATATTAATATCTATCATTTTAAGCCTGTGAAGTTGGAGGTACTTAATAGTTAATTTTTTTTAAGACTATGCATGTCTGAAGTGCATCCCATCTATTTTTCAAAGGATTTATTAGTTATATTCCTTATTTCTGTGATCAAGTACTTGAGAAAAAGCAATTCAAAGGAGCCACAATTTACTTTGGCTCATAATTAGGGTCCACTTCACAGCAACAGGAAGGTGAAGCTGATGGTCATATCCAATCAGATGAGACAGACAAAAGGGAATCCCATGGCTCACCTGTCTTTCTCTATCCCCTTTATATTCATTCCAAGACCCCAGCTCTTGAGATGACCAACACATTCAGAGTGAGCCTTCTTCCTTCAACTAATCTCTGGAACACCCTTGTAGACACACCCAATGGCATGTCTCCTCAATTACACCTCATTAGGTGTTTTTTCTTCCAATCAAGCTGACAATCAAAATTAACCACTGAGGAGTAACCATAACTGGAAAGGTTAAAAACACTGCACTGATCACCTCAGGAACACATCCTTTGTTATCATCTACATCTCTCTTCCTCTGGGCTTGGCTCTCCACAGACTAGTTTCTCTCACATTCAGATTTCTGGTTCAACTTTCAGAAGAATCAATGGTACAGAAGGAAGCAGTGACCAGAGAAAAATCAGCTATTTTCCTTATTGCCTCGTTCAGTCTGTCTTTGATTCACAACTATTGCATTCTCATCATTACCAGACCAATGAATCTGACTTTCTTGTCACCAATGATTTAATGTCTAACATTTGTTTGAGCCCTAATCTTACTTGAGTCATCAAATTCCCACTCTCATAGTTCATTAACTCCTTCTGGTTGACAAACTGTTCTCCCTGGCTTATGGGACACACATTCTTAGGCTCTTCCTCCTAGCTAGGTCTTAGTCTAAAAGAAGCCACTGTCTCTTCTTATTCTTGGAGCTGGGTTTTATCTTTGCTCATTCCTTAGACATATTTTTTTGGTCTCAAAGTTTTAAATAATGCAAATCTACACAGACACACAGACACACAGACACAGACACACAGACACACAGACACACACAGACACACACAGACACACACAGATACACACACACACACACACACACACACACACACACACACACACACACACACACACACACGATAGACAACTTAAATTCCATAGTTTTATAAGTGTCCTTGATACTGTAATCCAAACCACTTTCTTTTCCTGGCTTCATCATTTCTTCATTCTGCCCAAACTTCTGCTTAGTCCAAAGTCCCCAGTTAGCTCCCTTGTGTCTTCTCTTTCTCTCATATCTCATCTCTAGTATGTAAATGAGTCTAGTGAAATCTAGCTTCTAGCCATTCACAAATCCAAATTATTGCCTTTGTCATCTTTTATCTTGCAATAATCTTTAATTAATTATTTTAAAAATGCAAATCCAACCATTTCCCATATATTACAGTAAGAATCTTCTTCAGTAGCTTTTTGTGAGTGGGGTTAAAACCTATACCCTTTAGTGCATGTTGTGAGACCACTAGTACATCATCCCTCCTTCCTTTAAGGCCTCCATGTCCTTTCTCAGTTGTTACCACTCCAGCCTACTCATTCCTCTCTGTTATCTGAGAAAACCAGGCGTGTCCTTTTATACATCCAGAGCTCTCTCAAGTGGAAGTGCTTGTCTTCACAATCACTGGCCACTTTTGGAATCTGAGTGTTGAATTGAAGTTCATAGTTTGTGGAAGACACCTTTAAAATATTCCCTCACCTTCTATTTACACTAGTCCAGGTCTCAGAGAGGTTGACCCTTCCTAACAGGAAACTTGTGGTTTCTGGAATCATGCAGTCATTTCTAAGAGGCATTTGTTAGCTGAGAGCTTTTGCCATTCCAGTTCAGAGTGGGAGGCTGAGAAGAGAGGTACACAAGAGATAAACTACTATTATACTCTTTGTGGAGATGAAAGAGCTAGTTAAAAGAGAAGCAGAGTTTGCTCTAGGACAGTCCTAAGTCCCTGATTGGTATGGTATTGTACGTTAGTAGCTGGAATAAAGGCAGTAGAAGCATATATCACTGTACTATATTTACTTATCTGTATGTACCAAATGCTGAAAGCATTATGTAAGGTTTTAGCTATCCAAGAAAGAAAACAATGTGAAAATAATGTAGAAATTTTTTCTAATGACGTCAAAGATCAAAGTGAATTGTAAAACTCTTATATGTTGTTATCATAGAGAATTTTAAAAGGGAATCATATAAAACAATGAGCCCTGATAGTCAGAGTAGATATTTACCTGGGTATAGGACAGTTTTGCAGCAGTGGCTGTTTTTCAAAGGTTAGGATTTTAATAGCTGTGATGTGGAAATTCTTCCCTGTTAGAGCTTTGTGCTGGAGTTTCCCTAAAGCAAGGGAAAGACTTTAAATGTCAGAAGAAGAGAATGCAGGCAAAAGAAGTGCAGAACCATAGCGTGCTCTGTCTCCACCATGAAAAGGCCTGTTCCTTTGTGAAGGCTCTCTAGACTTTCTCATATCAACAGAGATTAAATGGATAATAAATTTTTTAAAAGTGGGACAAGTCTTGGGGAGTGAAGACATTACTTTATATTCAATATGAAACTGATTTTACAAAAGAGCTATTGGAGAATCTACCTCATATAGCTCTATATGTTCCATAGGGGAAACCAAGTGAGCAAACTCAAATATTTCCCAATAACTTCCTGGGATCTCCATTTCTATCAGTCCCTATCTAGGTAAGCAAAGAGGTCTCTATTCCTACTGCTGATGATCCTGAGGGAGGAACCACAGAGGATTGCATAGCTAAAAGTTATAGCCTTCACTTGCACAGTAGCACACCTTGGGAAGCTGTCAAATAACACAGAATACAAGATTCAATCTCCTCGAGGTGCTCATATAATTGGTTTGAAAATCTCCCCAAGAGACATCTATACACAGCCAGTGCTCAGAACTTCTTTTTTTTTAGTGACAGTCCCCTACACCTATAGCTTTACTGGTGGAATAAACAGAACTTTGTCCAGCTGCAGCTGCAATTCCCTCACATTCTAGTCTAGAACACCTTCTGTAATGATTAATTTCATCTAGGTAGAGAAAGAGTTTTAAATTTTTATTTGTTTTTTACACAATTACTCTGAAGCACAAGTGTTTTGGTTTTTTTCCCCATCCTGGAGTATCTCCTTCTGCTCACCCTCCTCTTTTGGACCATCAGCCCCATGCCTCTTGAGTTAAGATCATCTCAACATGGTATCAGGAAATCACATATGGCTTTATCTCTATGAGGCCTGTGACACATCTTAGGTTCTTTGTTCATTTTATTCAATGGCCAGAGGATCTATGTCAACACCTTTAAGCTCATCATGGTTCTGCATTTTCAAGCAGATGTGACAAAAACTCATCACTTTTTGTGGCCTAATGACTATGGTGCTGTACCCTACTGTGGATGCTCAGAATACATAGCAGTTCTTCCATGGCAGTGCCAGAATGGCTCTCATTCAGTAACACATATGCGGTAAAGGACCCAGGCTGCTTCACTGGTGTTCCTGAAGTCAACAAAATTTGAATCCCTGATTTGATTTTCTGAGAATTCCTGGGACAAAAGAACAGTGAGCCACCGTCACAGATGAGCTCAGTCTGAACACAGGAGAGGAATGAACAAAAAAGAAGTGTGTGTGTATGTGTGTATGTGTGCCTGTGTCTGACTGTGTGTGAGAGTGTGTGTGTTTGCATCTGACTGTGTGTGTATGAGAGAGTGTGTTTGTGTGTTTTAATGTATATCCGTGTCTGAGTATGTTTGTGTGATCGTGTGTTTTTATGTCTCTGTGTGTGCACATGTGTGTCTGTGAATATATGTTCCAGTATGTGCATATATCTCAGTGTGTGTGATGTGGGATTTTTTTCTGCATGCTGTGAATACCACGGGATAATAAAGGAATTGTTTTGGCCTATGGCGGAGCAGCTCAGAAGCAGGTAGGAAATCCAAACGTAGATACAGGAAAAGGAGAGCAGAGTCAGGAGAGATGCAATTTAGCCACCCAAGAAGCAATATGTAATGAAGTACAGGTAAACCATGAGGCACATGGCAAGACAGGTGAATAGAAATGGGTCGAGTTAAGTTGCGAGTGCCTGAGATATATACCATACAACATATAAATGATATAAGCCTTTTTGTCATTATTTTGGACCAAGTAGGGCCATAGGTTCAAACCTTAGTTTAGGCCAGGCCACAGGCAAGAGAGATTCATTTGGATTGTGGAGCTAGGCTGGGCAAGAAATTTCATACTATATGTGTGTATGTGAGAGCATGTGCTTTGTGTGTCTGTTTACCTGTGCACGTGTGTGTTTCTGATGTATGAGTATATCTGAGTGTGTGTGTGAATATGTGTGTATGAGAGAGTATGTGTGTATATGTGTGTCTGAGTATGTGTCTATGTGTGTCTGAATATTGTGTGTGTGTGTGTGTGTCTGAATATTGTGTGTGTGTTTGTGTTTGTTCATGGGTGTGCTTGTATGTGGAAGCCAGAGGTCAACCTTTGGTGTTGCTCCTTAGGACATCATCCAGATTGTGTTTTGAGCCATGGTCTCTTCTTTTATCTGGATCTTACTGATGTATCTATGTTGACTTATGAGTCCTGTGGATCTCTCTGTCTCCACTTTCTTAGCATGAGATAATGAAAATGTACCACCATGCTCAACTTTATTAGATGGGTTTAGAGGATTGAACTCAGTCAGGTCTTCATGCTTCCATGGTCCTAATTTTAGTCACTGAATAAGAGGTTTTTGCCTTTGTTTTCCTATAGCAAATCCAACCGTGGGACAGAAAAACAAGCAGTTCCTTTAAAAGGAAGAGAAAGAAGGAATTGAGTTAGGTTTGCAGCAGATAAAAGAGAACCTAGTCAGTTTATAAGATATTAATTTTTAACTAATATTGAATCATTTGATAACATTATTATATGGTATACATAACTATGTTAGGTAATATTTCCCAAATGTTAGTATTATAAAGCATTAACACCCTAAAAAAGCAAGCCCAGTGAACTTACACCTGATCAATAAGCACATGAAATACTGTTCAATTCCGTTAATCATTAGGAAATGAAAACACAACCACAAAATACCAGACTTCATACAAGGGATGAAATTTCAATCCCAATGATGTTTATGGCTGAAACTCTCAGTCCAGAAGGACAGAGAATAACTGGACTCACTAATGTTGATGAGGAACTGGCTTAGATGCTTATAATAAAGTCAAATGTAGCAGTTGCCCTGTGGCTGAGTAATTCTGATAACAGTAGAGACATAAAGATAAAAGCAGAAATAAAACTTAGGCACACAGATAGAAATGTGCATAATGTTCATGACTTGATACAACATAAACAGAAAATCTTTAACATCTTTTAATAAACTCATAAAATGTAACTGTCAGATAAGAAAAGGAGTAAGCTGCCAACATGCTTGGTCATAGATAATGGGTCTAAAGCATGTGGACTGAATCAGAACAGACATATGACCACCAGGCCGTGTGGCAGGCAGTGAGCCTCTAAGATGGGCTCAGTAGTTTCTCCTTCTTGGTTTTCACAGCCTGTATGACTGTGGTGCTCACTTGTTTTCCTGAAGGGTGGTCTGATGACTTGCTCCTACGTAACAGAAGCCATAGAAGTGATAAGGACTCCTGACACTGAGTTTCAAGTTCATGCCTTCTGTTTAGGTATCTATTCTTTTTTTTCCTTTCTCTAAAGAAGGTTAGGTATATATAATGTTTGCTGCCTCAGAAACATTCCTCATAACTATGTATGGTGATGATGCCCCTAATCCCAGCACTCAGGAGGCTTCATCAGGAAGACAAGTTTCGCAGCTTGGGCTGCTTAGGGAGGCCTTGTCTCAATCAAAGGATGAAGTCCACTGTGTCACCCATGATAATCACCGGGAACCTTTGAGGCTTGCCAGCTGACACACTTTTGAGCTTCAGGCTAGGAATACATTGAAACTTGAATTAAGAGCAGCTCCAGATAAACACTTTGACTGCATCCTTGGCATAGGCCTCCATATAGACACAACTCATTATGCCTTGCACTGGTTTCTTCATATCTATGGGATGAGAGTCCTTGTTTAAAGGCACCAAGCTTTGCAGTAACATAGGAGTGATTTCCAAATGATGAAAAAAGATGTATCAACAGATCACCACTACAGTCTAGGGTTCCCTTCATGAGAAATTCTAGGGTCCTTAGAACTAACTACTCTAGGCACAGGAATCAGAACAATAGTTGTTATGCCCGGTCGGGATTGATGAGGGTGAAGGAAATCTATAGAGTGTTTTATCAATAGTGATACACGTGCATATATTTGTCAAAATGGGTTGAAGAACCCTAGATGTATGGCCTGGATTTTATTATACTCATTGAAATCATGAAGAAAAATTAATGACCAGGAGTGTCAGTTTTTAATCAACAGACTGAGGAAACTTTGAACCTATTTATGTGAATAGATGACATTAATTACATCAAAGGACAAACAAAAAAGTCTTTCCCAGAGTGCTTTGTTTTGTAAGGTGAATCAGCCAGAGTTCTGGAAAAAAAAAAAAAAATACTGCTGTGGTGTAGCATAAGGCAACTGTGCTAAAGTCAACAGATGATTTAAAACTTCATTAAAGAATCTGAATAGATGAGGTCTGAAAAGTCCCCAACCCAGAAGCCCAAGATCCTAAGACTTCAGAGAGGCCTCAGAATCTTTGGAAATGAAGAGGCTTTGGGATCTGTAGTAATGGAGAGGCCTCAGGATCCTTAGCATTAGAAAGGCTTCTTCATTTCCTATCCCTGTGTGATTACCAAAACAGTGCCTCAAATTTTATCCCAACAATACCCAAACACAAAGATACTGAAAACAAAAGATTATTGTCTCTGTTCACTCAAAATTAAAGGACATCTATGGGAGGTCTAGGCCAGGGCCCCTGACTAATCTTGGGGAAAAATCTGCCTATTCATCCAGTCAACTGCCGGAACACAATGCTTCCTGCCATGAATAGAAGTGTTTGGGAAGCTGTCAATGGGTAAGTCAGAGACATCTCCATAGGATGACATTATAGAAAAGAATTTATAGAAAAGAAAAGTTACAGGAAGGGAATATGCAGTTTAAAAAAAAGAAAAGAAAAGAAAAGAAAAAAGGATACATTTAAGGTACCTATGTACTAAGATCGTAATGTCTTTATCTGTTTCAAAGATTCTTTAGGAGCGAAAGGCAGCCCAAGTAAGAAAAGACCAGATGGGAGAAAATGGAGAGTGGGTGGTGTTGTAATGAGCTTTCCTGGTCCCATCCAGACACACAGACCTGCAGTCAGCCTCAGACTCCTTAGCTGCCCGCAGCTGATCAGGCACCCAAAAACGACTCAGACACTTATATTAAGTTCATGCTGTTTGGTCTATAGCTCAGGCACCTTGCTAGTTAGCTCTTTCATCTTAACTCAACCCATTCTCATTAATTTGTCTGCCACGTGGCCCGTGGCTCACCTGTGTTCCTTACATGTTGCTCCTTTGGGCTTCAGGCTTGGTCTGACTCTGCCCTACTTCTCCTACCTATGCTCTGATTTCTCCTCCTACTTTTTTCTATGGTGCCTGTCATGGGCCAAAACAGCTCCTTTACTTTAAGACTGATATTCACAGCATACAGAAAGGCATTCCCACACCACCTGGTATGTTGGCCGGGAATCAAACCCAAGTCAACTGCTTGGAAGGCAGCTATGCTCACCACTATACCACCAAAAAGGGAGGAGATGTGGTGGGATTCAGGTGTCAGCTAATAAGGTCTGAAAATGCTCGGTCTAGTGGTTAAGATTCTGCACTCTCACCATTGAGGCCCGGGTTCGATTCCCGGTCAGGGAACAAGAAAAATGAGAGAGAGAGAAAGAGAACAGGGCCTGGATAGGCGTCTTCTGACTTTATCAGCTGACACTTGAATCCCACCACAGGGTGGTACTGGTATCAATTATCATCAGAATTTCACAGAAGGCAGATCACCATAAAGGATAAAATGGACATGGTCACAGCAAGAATGCTTATCCACCTAGTCTACTTGAGGACAGATAGGACTGGTGAAGAACCCACATGAATGAGAAGCAGACACTCTACCACTGAGCAGCAGGCTCAACAATGTCTGCCGCTCCACCATCGGGGAGTGAGGCAGATACAGTTAGACATGCACTGAAGTCACATACTCATCATAAGAGAACTGAGAAACTGTCCAGATACCATCCAATAAAGCCGCCAGGCTGTCCGGAGCTGACAATGGGGCAGCTCTGGCTGATGACACTTTCTTGAGTTTGGAATCATTTATTTTGAGACTTACTTCAAACAGCTACTAAAACACTGGAGGTAGTTAATTAATAAACTTTATATTATTTTCCCATTAGAAAGTTTTTACTTAAAATTGAAGTAAAGGTAAGAGTAAAGCTTTTTTCTTATCATCAGCCATAGAGAAACTGGAAACAGGGAGAAACAGCCAGTGTCACTGAATACACCAAGAACATTGAATTCTTACTGGGAAGTGACTGGATAGATTTTTCTGGTATATTTCTACATATGTACTAGGAAGGCTGTTAGCTTGGAAAATATTGATTTTTACTTTATGTTTATAAATGGTTGCCTTGTTTAACAAGTATGCATCTGATGCTCACAGAAGCCAGAAGAAAGTTTAATTCAGGGAATCTGGAGTGTCAGACTGTTGTGGATGCTGAATTGCATCTTCCTTTAAATGTTTAGATAGGATGACAGAATTGGAATTTATGGGGGTGTGAAGCTCTGATGTATTCTTACACAGAGGAACAACACGTACGGATGGTTCTGGGAGGACTGGAGGGGAAGAGTGGGAGGCAGATATGACCTAAACATGTTGTAGTCGTCTATGAATTTGTCAGTCTACATTAAAAACATTTAAAAAGTCCCAGGCAGGCAAGCCTTGTGATACACACCTGTAATCTCAGTATTTGGGAGGTTAAGGCAAGAGAATCAGTTTGAGTTCAATCTTGGGCTACATAGTGAATTCCAGACTAGTCTAAGCTGCCTAATAAAATCCTCGGGGGGGGGGGGGGGAATCCCAGAACAAACAATACAGCAAAAAGTAATATAAACACAACGACTTTGAAAATCAGGGAGAATAAATAAAACTTAGAAACACTTATTACTGAAGCAAACAATAAATAAGTGGACATTAAATGAAATCAGGTACTTCCCTTAGGAAATTGGTGGAAAGATACTTTTGTATTCCTGCCCTAAGTGACAAACCTGTGATCTGGGGACTAGGCGACTACCCTAGGCAGATATTGAGAGATGGTCTTCAACTTCTGGGAAAAAAGAAGGCTGATGGGGCAGTGATTCAAGCATGACGCCAGGATAATGACACATGAGATCTGGAAGTCAGCCCACTCACACCTTGACTTTCATGCTTGGGCAATGTCCTGTGTGAAGTTCTCAGTGAGCTCCAGAAACATGGGAAGGTCCAGGGCAAACTGGAGTCTCTGCCAGTAGGAAGAGATTCTTTCCTGTGAAAGAAACACAGCTGGAGATTTATAGGACATTTCACGTGGGATTTTAAATTCATCATGAGAGCTAGAAAGAGTTCATCCAGTAAAAATGTGTGCAAACGTGAGGATTTAAGTGCAAATCTCCAGAACTCATGTGGTATGATGGGCCAGTGACAAGATAATTGCTTTGGCTTATTCGCTACCAGCTAACTCCAGGTTCAGTGAGCTATCCTGTTTCTAAGGAATAAAAAACAGGGTGTGATAGAGTAGGATATCCAACATCTATCTACTTCTGGTCTTCACCATGCACAGCAGTGTACACGTTTACACACACACACACACACACACACACACACACACACAAGGAGCATAATCAATTCCTCTGAATATGAGCTTTTGTTCATGACCATGAGACATCATCACTGACACAATGGACTTTTGTTTTCTGAGTGGAAATTATCATTCCTACCAGACAGTAGAAAGTCACTGGGGCCACTGCCCAGCTTCCTTTAAAGAACTGTTTGCTGAAGAGCCTACTTATGAGAAGTATCCAGACTCCAGTGGAAGGAGGAAAAGCCCTTGTTACAGTTCTTGACTCATGTATTAATAAAGGGAGACTGACAGACTTCCAAGCTTGGCACACCCTATATGAATTGGACCTGCTGTCATCATCCTTAAGACTACATGATGGTGACTCTGGGCAATGAATAAGTGTCAGACTTTTGTGAGATAGTTGCTAATGCTATAGTGGAAAGCCAATACTCTGAATAGATATCTGTAGATAAAAATAAACAATCCTACTGCTAATAATTCTGAGGAAAATTAATCTTTGGATTAGAAGTGAAACTTGAGACCCGTTACAGTCTAGAATGAAAAAGAATCTCTTTTCTTGGGAGCTGCTGTCATTTTGGTCTAGAATTAAGGTTCCCCTGGCTGCCTGTAACATTTCTGTGGAGTAGAATAAAAACTGGGAAAAGTGTGTTTTGGAATTCAGGAATTGCAGCCAGACAATTCCTACATAGGACTGAAGGTCTTGAATGAGGATTCCATTTGGTCCAGCTTCTAGCTGCCTTTTTGAGATGACCCTCAAGTCAAGCAGGATTATTCAAACCCATCTTCTACTTGCTTACCATCAAAGCTGTGTTTCAAGTTGTTAGGTTTTCTTTAGACGCCATGTTGCCCTACCTCAGCATTACAGAGTGTTTGAGCTGACCCACACTTGCTTCATCCCAGACCACAGACACTAAGGTGAGTGGGTGTGCAAGACCGGTTGGTGCTAAGTTGCACAAGATAGGCTGGACTAGTGGATCAGGGGTCAGCCTTCACCTCCTAAGAGTAGTTACCCCTTGCCATTGCTGGAGTCCCAGGTTCAGGCACATGACCCCACCCTTCTTCTTTCCACGCCTTTTCATCTGTGATTTAGGCTTGAGATCATAGGCTTTTCCTAAATAGCCTGTTTGGGGTAGGAACTTGCTGTACCACTCTTGGTGGCCTCAAAGTCACAATAATCCTGGTACTACTTCCTGAGTGCTGAGAATAAGGTGTAAGCCACCACATCTAGTTCAGAAACTCTGATGCTTCAGGTTTCCTTTTTGTTGGCTATATTCTAGCTTATCTGGTTCATATGAAACTTCTTCCAATTATCAACTCGTTTTTACTACTTTCCTTATTTTTAAAACTAACACCAGGATGGGAGATTGAAACGTATTTTTCTACCAGCTCATCAGTATTTTAGCAGTGATTTCCAAGTGATTTCAAAGGACAGAATATTAATAGACATGTCTAAAAAATGCTTTGTGCTTCCTATGTCTTATAATGACTTAAGGTTGATTTTACTATGGATAATATCCTATTATAACTACATTCAAGCAAAAACTACTCATTTTAAATAAACTCTCCAAATTTGATTTCAAATATAATCCTTATAAAAATAAATGAAATTGAATTTATCTCCAGGGTGTTCTATGTTGCCATTGTAAGTGATAAAAATTTCCCTAAATTACAAATGCACCTTGCCTTATGGTAGGAATTATACTAACATGCACAGAATAGGGAATGGCAAGCTATCTGTTAATGCTACATTGAGCCATTTTAATATGCTTTAATATACTGCAACTAAAATTCAATAATGCAAGTTGAAAATACTGCTCATGTGCTTTCTTAGAGTTTATAGAACATATTTGAACCACTGTCATATCAGCTGGCTCATCAGTCCAGGCAAGCAGAGTCTTGCAGATATTTTAGCCACTTGATAGACACATATAGCCTATTAGACTCTAGTTATTCGAAAAATCTAGTTGAGGCCATTAAAAACTAGGGAGCATTTAGAATAGAGTTGAATGCATAAAAAAATGTCTACCTATGTGTGTCTGTGTATAGAGATGGACATATTCCATAATGATTAAGGGGAAATCATATAAAGGAATAGTTTCATGGATAATGGACACAGCAGCTATTTACAGACCCCTAGTAATTCCCTTCATACCTTCATTTCTTTCAGGACCAGTTCTTGCTCCTCAGTAGGGCTTGTTATGAGCCAGTCATGCCAGCCTCACTCCCAGACACAGATGCTTAGCTCTTCTGAACGAACAGCTCTGTTTCCATCATGTAAGAAGCTGTCCCAGGTATGTGCAGTGCTTCTTTCTCATGCTCTGGCCCTGCTGCCATGGCCTGTACTGGAGCATTCCAAATCCTCCATCTTCCTGTGCCTATGTCAAGCATCTTTGCTCCTCAAAGAACTAAGAGCTCTAAAAGTGTCTTAACCCTTCAGCCCTTCACCTGGAGGAAGAATCCTGACTGCAACAGAGAGATATCTCTCTGATGGCCTTCCTTTCTTCTCTGCACTACAGAAAAGCCAGCTCCACTCCGGATGGATCCCGAACACTGAGACTGGAGAGGATCCCACGGCTTTTCTGGAGGCTGTGGGCAAAGGGAGGAAGGAGAACAGGATCTGGAAATCTCTAGAAGGGCCTTCAGTGCAGACTTCGGCTGATGGTGGCTTACATGTGTCAGGAATGAGATTGGGCAGCTAAACCTAGGGATGTCTGAGTCCTGAGAGATCAGTAAAATCCCACACTTTAGAAGAGCACATGGCTTAGATAAGGGTGTTCTCTGAAGTGAGCAGGGTAGTCTGAATGAAGGCAGTCACACGTTTCTCATTACTGTCAACGGACCCAGGCTTCTGACCAAGGGTTTTGAATGGGCTCTGGGGATCAGCAACACGTCTGACACGAATTTTGTCCTGAATTCTATCAGCAGAGTTCCAAGGATATGGCCCCTATTGTGACAAGCCAGGGCCACCTAAATTTTTAGTCACCTTGGGCAGAAACTGGGTCTTAGTAAATCCTTTCTTGAGCACTTAGGTTAATTTAACAGAGGACACTTATGTTTGTTGAATGATGGTTGAACTGCAGGCCTCACTTTAGAGCACATTTTACTTGGGATTCAGTGGTAGGATTCAGGAGTCAGCTGATAATGTCGGAAGACACTTATCCAGGGTCCCGGGCTCCTGAACGGGGAGTGGCCAACCCCGTTCAAGAGAGGCTGCTGATTGGCCCGCCAGCTTGGGAGGCTGGGGGCTGTCAAAAAGCAGAGGACAGGCAGAGTGTGCCTATATAGACTGTTACCTATATTGACTGTTACCTATATTGTGAGTGTTAATTTATATGTCAATAAATATTAATCTTAGATTAATATATTTTAAAAGAGATTTGCTACATTTTAAAAGAAAAGAAAAGAAAAGAAAAAAAAAACCCCGAAAACTAGCCCCTCTCCCCAAAAGAAAAGAAAAACCGAATAAACAACACCTGAAGTACCATTTGACCAGTAAGTGCAAATCCAAAAACATGGTTTTTATTCCTCCCTCCCTCCCTCCCTCCCTCCCTCCCTCCCTCCCTCCCTCCCTCCCTCCCTCCCTCCCTCCCTCCCTCCCTCCCTCCCTCCCTTTCTTTTCTTATAGGGCCCATTGAAGGCCACAAACAAATGCTGCCAGAAATTAAAGTACACAGGCAGTCATTCTCATTTTGGGTGTGGAGAAATGGCCAGGTAAGCACTCCTTTTCTCTGTTTTTAATACCTGGCACAGATAATCCATGGCATTCAGGACAACTTTTCTCCAGTGGTTTATTTTATCATGTTAATGAAGTTTGGAGAGACTACTTGGGTTTTGTTCCAGCGTGTGAAGAGGTTGCCCAGATTTTGCACACAGCGGACTGGATGGGAGGATCCCCTGATCCGAATCAGGTGTGTGTTCCTGGCACCCGAGGTAGACTCAGAGCAGGCGGGTCTGCGTTCCGTCGTGGAGATGCTCAGCGCAGTGTCAGCGAAGGGGACGCGGGCAAGGTTGGGCGGTAACCCCCTCCCCCCCCGGGGCAGATGAGGGGCGTGGGAGAGCGGCAGAGGGTGGGCCCGGGACCGCTTTCCCGGGGAGTGAGCTCCCGGCGACCGCGGGGAGCGCAGGGCAGGCTCAGGCAGCTCCAAGGCGGCCCCGGAGGTGATAAAACTTGAGAAATAACTAGGTGGGGCCACTCAGCGTCTCCCTGGTTCAATCCAGTTTCAGGCGAGAACACGCTCCTGGGCAAAGAAGCTTGAGAGAGAGAGTCCAGAACAACTTCTAGACAAGCTGCTGCGAAAAACCTCCCGCGCCCTGGCTCTCAGAGTCCCCGCTTGGCGCCGGCCTGCGTCTTCCTGAGCGAGCAATGGCGATCGCTGGCCTCCGGAGCCTCTGGTGCCCAGCACTCGGCATACAGCTGCTGCTGACCCTCTGGGTAAGTTACCCACGGATGCAATCCGATGGGGACCCAGATGGGGAAGGGACAAAGATAGATCCGCCCTGGTGCCACAGGGGCGCAATAGGCAACAAGTGATGCGTTGAGGGTCTCTGCACCTTTCTTACCTGGTTCAAGTTCGGTCTGGAGGGTGACAGGCAAAAAGTTATCTTGAGACCTCTCAAGACTCAGCTCTTTGTTCTAGGCCGCTGTCCGTGATGTCTAAATTAGGAATTATCCCCTGACTTCTCTTAGTTGGTGACTTGATCAAAGGTGGGCAGTGAATAATATTTGCTCGTTGCTGGCGGTTTCTAAATTGGGATAGTGATTGTGACTAGGAAGCCTTGAGTTTCCGGAAAAGAGAAGAACAGTTGAGGGGGTGGGTAGGTGGCGGCGGCCCATATTATTTAGGATCCTTGACCTAGCAAAAGGCAGAGGTGGTGGGACTCCAGGAACTTCCTTGCCCCAGATTTTTTATTGAATCTCATCTTTCTTAGTGTGGGGTCAAAGTTGTCTCCCTGGGTGTTATTTTGGGGTTGTCTCTGAGAAACCGTGTTCTCGGCTATTCATCCCCTAAAGGATACTCAAAAAGCTGTCCTGAGTGGCCAGCCCTATGCCTGCTTGTTAACCTGTGCTCTGTGTGCCAGAGATATCCAGGTGTGGGAAGGCCAGAAGGGTTGTTCTGGAGTTCCCTGGTGACAGTGGGACTGGGGTCCCAGGACTGACAGACTGAGGGCAAGATGTAATTGGTGTCTTTAGTCTGGCTTTGGAGAGGCACTGTTCTTGTGCAGAGCTTATTCTGGGATCTCCTGTGCTCCCAGATCTCAGGGTTGAGCTCCGGATCCTCCTACAAAGAAGTTGACAGTTTGTTTGTTTGTTTTTTGTTTTTTGTTTTTTTGTTTTTTTTTGAGAACCAGGAAGACTTGAAGGGGAAAAGTTAGAAATTCTGGCCACTTGGTAACCTATAAAACTTCAGACCTGTCTAGTTAGTACAAGTGCAAAGGAGTGAGGACGTGACCACTTTGGTGCTCCAAAGACAGGCAAGAGATCCAGGCTGCCAGAACCCATCTGGTAAGGAAGCCGGTCCACTGTATTATGTGGAGCTTTCTTATTTGTTTGCTTTTTTATTTATTAAGTTAAGAGTAACCCAGGTTGCCCTTGAAATTCCAGATCCTCTTGGCACCATCTTCTCTGTGTTGGCATTACAGACATACATCACCTTATCTGGTTGTTGGCTAGCCCTGGTTCCAGGTTGATAGCAGTGGGCCCAAGTTTCGTCTGCTCTTTAAATCAGGATGTTACAGGCATCAGACTGGTATTTGTGTTCTGAAATACATTAGGAAACAGAAAAATGCCAACAAGTCCACCAATCTGCCTGCAACAGTAGGAGCTGGGGTTGGAAGTGCCTGTAAATGAGGTCCCTCGAATGATCTCTTCTGGGATAGACATAGTTGGACAAATTTCCAGTATTTTTGCTTAAAAAAATGACTTTGGTGTTTTACATTTTCCCTGAGAGAGGGATTTGGAAAAAGGAGAAGAAACGTCGAGTGTTTTGTTCTGAGGATTAAGAGTACTAGCTGGAGGGTAGGGCACAGAAGACAAGGCTCTCTATGTAAGACTAGAAGCTAGGGAACTGTGGAGCAGGGTCCTGGTGACTGGAGGCCAGAAGTGTGTACAGTTCTTAAGAGGTGAATAAACTTGGTCAGTGGTGTGTTCCTTCAGGGTTATTTCAAAAGGACTTGCTCAGTGTTTGGGTTAAACGTCAGACCTGGAGATTGGAGCATGAATACAGATTGGGCATTTCATCAGCAGCCTCCAGCTTACAAATGTGTTCAATTTCATGCCTTTGCATCCCCTCCAAGCAGGCTTTGAGCACAACATCAATGGAGGCATTTTAGAAACACTCCTAATTATGTGGAGCTTAATCATAGAACTCTAAAAATGGACATTTCTTGAGGAGGACTTTTCAAAGCAAATCCTTAGCACACATCGAAGACTTTTAGCAATATCAACCCCTCCCATCCTCAGCATCAGCAGATGGGGGAATCTTTCCAATGGGCAATTTCTGCATCTTTTTCCTACTGTGACTCTAAACTGCCGAAGGGTACAGCTGAAATGAGAAGAGGAGACGCATTAGGAAAATGGAATAAGATAAAACAACCTTTTCAGTACTAATGAAAGTTCTTAAGCATTATTTTTAGTGTTTTCCATTTTAACGTGACAACAAATTATCAGGAATGATGAAACCAACGCCAGATCGGCTGTTTTCCGCATGTCACAGATAATGGGATCATTAACCTCTATGTTTGTTGCTGTTCTCCTCATCAAATCTGTTATTAAAGCCCCATTAGCTTTTATAATTTATAAATGGAATGTATTTGGAGATAGTCTGCCATTTTCCTAAAGGGCTCCTCTTTCAATACTCCTCTCCTGTAGGCTTTCCCTCCGCAGAGTGTATAAATATGCCTGCATCTGATAATGACAAACATGCCTTCCATCTTTCCAGGGTGTGTATTAATAATTAATGGGGGACTCCCTTACTTGGAAGACTTTTTCTATTGAAAACATTTCACTAATTTAAAATGAAAGAGAATACAGAAATTTACATTGACTTTAATTAGTAAAAGAGGATAATGACAAATAAAGTAATTAAATGTGGAGAAACTTTATTTTAAAGCCTCATTGTAAGAAAGTCAGAGTGTAAGCCACGCATGGAAGCATTCGCCTTTAATTACAGAACACCATAGATTGAGTCAGGAAGATCATTCACTGCTCTACATAGAATGGTCTGTGTAGCAAGCTTTAAGCCCATGAGGCTTCATAGTAAGATCCTATACCCCAATAAAAGAAAGAAAAGAAAACCAGAGTTTTAATGTATGTTTAAACTGATATACTATCTCTCCCACTTCCAGTGAATCTCAGAACTCACACTTGGCAATTGGTTACATTTTAAATGAGGATGTTGATAATCATATTGTGATGGCTAGATCTTGAAGCACCTTTTGATTGGAATAAATGTAAAGCTGTTTACATTTTTTGAGTCTGTTGTAATCCCCATGCCCAGTGTCTTCCATATAAGGAATTTCTGGAAATCTGTGCTTAGTCACACTTCCCATTGAGCC
Source organism: Phyllotis vaccarum (assembly GCA_033318265.1). Lineage (NCBI taxonomy): Eukaryota > Metazoa > Chordata > Mammalia > Rodentia > Cricetidae > Phyllotis > Phyllotis vaccarum. The sequence goes on from JARWLC010000009.1 coordinate 65,651,444, forward strand.
AGAATTCCCATCTCACAATGAGTTTGGCTAGGAGGAAATTTATTAGAATCATCAAACCACTGTGACTACAGAGTGATAGATCTTCACATTTATGCTGTCAGTGGTAAGAATTTGAATGAGAGTATTTTTTGTGTTCAAGGGTAAATGTCCACAGGAGAAAGAAAGGTTAAAAAAATCCTCATGTCAGTCACTCTGTTCATTCAGGGTATGTTCATCAGGCAAGACATCCATGATATCAATTGCCATTCTCCTTCTGTGTCTTTGGCTCCTGAAGCCAGGGCTGTGCTCATGCTGGGCACATGCTCTGCCGCTGAACTACACCCAACTCATTCTGTGGCTGCATTGCATTTGCTTTTCATGGAGAAAGGTGTACTGAGCGATTCTCTTTTCTGTATTGAAGTCATGAAACAATTGCAGATAGTGGCTTTGGCCTTCCATTCTCCATTTGACATCAGAATTTAATGATATTTCTCATAATCTTAGAGTCTGTAAAATAAAATAAAAATTATTACATTTTAAGGCTATTTTAACACATTTTTTTCAAATCTGATACTTGAAGTTACTCTTGAGAGTTCTCCTTTTAAAAGGTTTATTTAGATTCAAATTGTAAATCAGTTCATCAATTTTTTAAATAAAGTTTTATTTTCTATGTTGCATTATTGAATGCATTACATTTATTTATTTATTTTGGTGGAGGGCACACATGTGTAGCAGCCAGAGGGTAGCTTGTGGGAATTGGTTCTCTTCTGTCATGAGTTCCAGGGGTAGGACCTAGGCTTGTATGTGGAAGTAAGAGAATAAGGCGGGTAATTTAGTACTTCTTTTCACCATGTGTGTTCTGGAGATCGAACCTGGGCTGCCCAGCTTGAGGAGAAGCTCAGATGTTCTGTTTTCCTTCACATTCAGCAGACTAGTAAGAAGTGAGTAACTCAGAGTTATATGGAATGGACACAGGATGGAACGGAAGTGGTGGACTCTTCTTAGCTCAGTTTCTACGGACCTTATAAAGTAAGAAAGTAGTCTCCTATAACCATAGACATCATGAATGGAAAAGGATGAAATACATAGCAGCCAGCAAACCCCATGGTGTATCTAAAAGTTATGTCCCTAGGAACGATTGTCCCAGGAAAGGGAAATCTATTATTTGTATTTTAACATGTTAATGATATGTTGGTAAAGCAAACTGTAGTCATTTCAAAATATGCAATTTAAATATATTATTAAAAAATTCTTAGCAAATTAGCTATATGAGAATGGACTTTCTTAACTCAATGAAATACACTTAACAAAAATGAACTGGGGCTGAAGAGATAGCTCAGTGCTTAAGAGCACATACTGCTCTTGCAGAGAATACAAATTTGGTTTCCTCCACTCACTTAAGCTGGCTCCTAAGGCTCTGATGGCCTCTTCTGGCCCTCATAGGCATTTCCCCTAGGTGCACTGATCTACATTCACACACACATACACACATACAACCAACTCTCTCCTTTCTCTCTCCTTCCCTCCCTCTCCCACACAAACAAGTTATATAACTAATTAAAAATTAAAAAGGATGAATAATTGAATGTAGTGAAAAAAAACTTAAACGACATAAATAGTGGTAAAATGAGAAACATTCTCTTTAAGCTTAGAAACAAAGACATTTTGATACTGTAGCTGTTTCTTTTACATGCACTACTGGAAGCCCAAATAGACACATAGGTATATACAAAGGGAATTATGGGAAATGTGTATAGAGGAGGGAGAGGAAATAATTCCAATGGACACTGTTCAATGTGAAGGACCAGCTTTGTGGAAGGAAGATCAGGCTACTGTAATTAACAAAAGTCATCAAGTTCCTTGCAAATAAGGTCAATTTAAAATAATTTAAAAATTATTCCTATAGACTGCCAACAGACAGACAATACAGATGAAAAGAATTCTATTCATGGTACTTTTCTCGTTGATGTATTTAAAACCAGCCTAGCAAGCCTGCAATCTCAGGACTCAGGAGGTAGAACAGGAGGACCATCCTCAGCTACAAAGGAGATTCAAGGGCAACGGGGACTACTAGAAACCTGAACTCAAAGAGCAAAAACATAAGCCAAATAAACCTAACAGGTCCTGAAAAATCTTCATAGAAAACTCACAATGTCTCTTCAAATGGCCTAGTATAATTCACAAACTAATGAGAGTTTGTGTTCACCATACTTAGGGTCCTACCGTGTGAAATACTCTTTTAGAGATAAGTGAAATTTTCCTGAAAGCTTATGTAACGTGGTCTGCTGATTATAACGTTTCTTTGAGAGACTTGGGGGCTAAAAGAGATTTCTTTAAAGGGAAGAGATATATGACTTGGGGCCACTATCACAAGGCACCAAGATTTGATATAAAGCTGTATTGAGTAAAACAATAGATTATAGATGGAGAATCATCTGTACATAGATAGAACCATGGGGAAAAGCCAAAAGAGTGAAGATAGGGGCAGTACATATTAGTTCATTGTAGTCTGAAGTTCTTCTGTTCCATACAGGCCCCTCAGTCTGGACAAAGCTCTCTTAACAGCATTCTGGTAGTTGCTTATAAAATGATTACTCAGAGGCATGTATTAATTATAGACTGATTGGTTTATGGCTCATGCTTCATTACCTATTAGCTCTTACAACTTGACTCAACCCATTTCTATTAATCTAGGTATTGCCATGTTTCCTGTGGCTTTACCTGTGTCCCATTACGTTTTGCTTTCTGGGTGGCAGCCTGCAGTGTCTTCCTGATTCTGCCCTTCTCCTTTATCTCTGCTTAAATTTCCCACTTGCTTCTAAGCTGCCTTGCTATAGGCCAGAACATCTTCTTTATTAACCAATGATAATGAAACTTATTCAGAGCATACAGAATGACATCCCACATCAGTTCATGTAACACCATGACTAAGACTGGAAGAGTCATCTTGTGATCTTGACAGTGATGATCTCCACAGGAGGAGATAAAGATATATATCACATGGTCCAAAGACTTAAAATCAGTTTACAGGTTTTGAAGAAAATATTGGATATATGCTTATGTTAGGAATTATTAAGCCATATTAAACCCAAACTAGAAAGAATTATTAATATAATTGTTCAAAACTGTAAAAGAACAAAGTTATTTACTTTATAATTGTGACCATGCACATCAAAAAATTCCACAAATTGTGAAAAATAAGAATCTTGCAAGTAAGAAACCCTGAAATTAAAAAAAAAAACTGAGTGTATTAGCACATGACTTTAGTTACAGTACTTCAGAGGAGGAAGGAGGTTTGAAGACAGCCTTGTCAATATCGTGAGTTTCAGGACAGTCAGAGCTACACAGTGAAGCCAGGCAAAGGTAGAAAGAGGGAGAATTCAGTGCTACAATAGAGGGTAGATAGCACCTAAGGCAAAAACATGCTCTCTCAAAAGAAATGTAAAAATGCATTGAGACAACCATTAGATTAATGTGTTAAAAAGGAATCAGAGTAATTTTAAGATAATATGAGAAATGCATGTCAGTGTTCCAGCTCCATGAATAGTAAGACTCGGAAGACAATTTATCAGTAACTACTGAGACAGTGTTCACAACAGCACAGTGATCTGTTGCTTTTTAACCCTATCTTTTATTTATTCTTTGTGTCTTTCACATCATGCTTCTCCATCCCATTCACTTCTCCAATCCTTTGTTTCTACGCTGTAACTTTGGAACCTCCCACCAAAATAAAATAAAATTTAAGAGAAAAGAAAATAAAATTCAGTTTCATTATGAAAACTGCAGTGTGACACAGTGAGCTGCACAGTAAGCCCTTTTACCTTCGTGTTTTTGCTTGCAAGTGTTCACTGCAAAGGGTCTGGTCTGAGGCCTCTGGTTTCTGCTGTACTACTGATAGTGCTGCCCTCACTGGGACTCCTCTTAGTTATTCTGCTGTTGCCCTGTGTCCTGCAGCTTTGAGGCTGCAGGACAGTCCCTTCACAGATGATGTAGATGTTGGGATGGCCTAACCCACAACCCTGCTTCTGGACCTGGGTAGTTGCAGGGTTGGTCAGGTGCCAGCTCTCCCTTGTCCTCAGCACTAGGGTGAGCTCTTCTGCTTTGCTCTGGTGAGTTCAGTCTTTGCAGCAATGGGCCAGGGGTAGGGCCTTCAGTTCTGCTTTCCTGTCCTCGGGGTGGGATCTCCCACACGTACACTTCAGGGCCAGCTCTACTGTGCTGCCCAGGCGTGGTGTAGAGGGTTTAGAGGCCACTCTCCTGAGTACAGCGTAGGGGTTTGTATGGCAGTGTATATAATATATTTTAGTTCCCTGCACTACAAAGAATGCTCAGTTTGTAATCTTAGAATGAAAATTAAAACAATATGAATAGAGAAATAATAAGATTACATTAGGAATTTCAACTAATGTTAGGATATGTCAGTATTACAGAATGGCTCTTGATCTAAGTCTGTGCACACTGTTAAGCTGGCATGAGTTAACTGCTTAGGTCATAGTGTACTTGATTATATTAGAGCTAAAATGTTTCTTCATAGTTAATATAGTATTTTCCTGATATTTTATATTATTGTAGATCTGAAAGAGGTAGAAGTGGAGGTGTAAAAATCATGTTTTGTCAATTATGTACCTTGTTTGTTTCAAACAGACTTGCCAATGTCTGTCTCAAGTAAGATTATATTCTTTGAAGAACACAATTCAGTGACTTTCAGAGAATTTAGAGTGCCCAGTGATCACCATGATCTAATTTGGGAACTTTTCCAAGAAGCCTTGGCCCATTTCTAGTTTCTTCCATTTTCTTTTCTCAGTGTAGTCAACCAACACCATTCTCTGTCTCGACATAGCCAGCTGGGACACAGCTTAGAATGAAATCAGTCAATCTATCTATCTATCTATCTATCTATCTATCTATCTATCTATCTGTCTGTCTGTCTGTCTGTCTGTCTGTCTATCTATCTATCATCTGTCTATCTATCATCTGTCTATCTGTCTATCTGTCTATCTATATAACTGTCTATCTGTCTGTCTGTCTGTCCATCCATCCGTCCATCCGTCTGTCTATCTATGTAACTGTCTGTCTATCTATCTATCTATCTATCTATCTATCTATCTATCTATCTATCTATCTATCTATTTGTCATGATAAATTCCATATTTAATAAAAATTGTCTAGACCATCAGAGGACAGAGTCACCCACAGCCAAGCCATGAAGGTCATGGAGTGGTGACCCATGCCCTTTAATCCCATCACTCAGGAGGCAGAGATCTGTCTGGATCTCTGTGAGGTAAAGTCCAAGAGTCAAGCAGTGGTGGTGCATGCCTTTAATTTCAGCACTCAGAAGGCAGAAGCAGGTAAATCTATTTAAGTCCAACCTGGTCTACAGAGTGAGTTCCAAGACAGGTTTTAATGCTTCACAGTGTGTCTGTCACATTTGGTTTAATCTGAGCATTTTGTTAACCAAATACCAGTGAAAAATATTTACAGTGTT